>PVIR01007140.1:0-62422 GCA_004026965.1 Petromus typicus
TGAGCTCAGGGCTAGCCTGAACCACAAAGCGAGACCCTGTCTCAAAAAACCTAAAAAAAGGAAAGAAAAGAAGGCGTCCCTAAGAGCTGCCCTCTGCTCTCCAAAATCAGTAGCGAGTCTGCGGAGTTCTCTAAAGCCATGAGGTTACTGCAACAAACAGACTAAACACCCGCCGTGGTAAACGAATACCTCCAAAATCTACTACACACTTCCTGTCTCTCCAAACCTGAGTTGGGAGCCTCCCCTGCTTAGAGCCATGCGCGATGACTCAGGGCCGAGCCAGTCAGGGTACAAGGGCTCCGGTCTGCCCCTGCTCCGGCCGCCTCTCCCCGTCCTGCTGGCCCTCGGCAGCCGTTCCCTGTCCTCTCGGCCATCCCTTCGGCCAAGAGCCCGCTAACCAGCAACAGGCACGACTGCCACCTTTCTGCAATGTGAAAGGGCCGTAGCAGACCTCCGAGAGGCGCCTGAGTGAGGAGGCAGCACCCACTCTGAACCCAGCTAAGAGAGGGGTGCGGGCCGGAGCAGCCATACCGCACCGGAGGACTTGTGCTCACGGAAACACAAGCCCTCCACGGGGAGGCGGGGAGGCCACCTGGGAACCAGTCAGGACACACCTTAGAGCCAAGCTGTTTGTAGCCAATCTTACTGAACTGAGGCTTGCATAAAAGTAAACAAGTTCCAGGAGAAATAAGGGCTCCATCTTCATTGTCTATACACAGCTTCCTATTCCGCCACACTCCACACCCCAACCAGACAGGAGTCCCTCTCAGATCCCATGCACATGCTGCAGCTAACGACAGGGCAGGCCATCTGGGTGTTCTGGACACAAGGCAGCCTGGACAGCATCCGGGAAAAAGCACTGGGAAAGGCACAGAGCAAGCACTCGCGTTCAGTTCCGAGGCTCGCGATGGCAGTCGGGGCCCCATGCCGGCGGGTCGGCCCACGCAGGGTGGGGCGCTGCGCAGCGGGGTCTGCTGCTTACAGGGAAGCTGGGGAAAAACTGGAGCTGCAGGCGGCCGCATGCTCTCACCCCAGCCCAGCACAGCCTCAGTTCTCCGCAGCCTGCCTGAGTCTGGCTCAGCCACTCACGTTCCCACAGGTGGGGCCACAGCAAAAGGACCCCAGAGGGCCGAAGCCCGTGTGCAGACCTCTGGTGGGTGGTAAACACGCTAGCAAAGCCCCACAGCTACTGATGTTCTCTCATCTAAAACTTCCCCAGAAAGATTTCAATGTACTCCCTTAAGGAACACCTGCAAAGTAGGGGCCTCGCGGCAGGAGCACACGTGAAAGATATCTTAAGAAAACATGGACAGCCAGGCACAGTGGTGCGCCTCTTTCCAGCTACAGGGGAGGCTGAGGCAAGAGGATCACATGTTTGGGCCTAACTAGGAAATCTGAGGCCTTGTCTCAAAAAATAAGGGTCGGGTGTGGCTGACTGGCAGAGTGCTTAAATGGAACGCACCTCACCCTAGGGTCAGTCTCCACAGTACCAAGAGAAAAGACCACGGGGAGAAGGCAAGGCTGATTTTGTGGACACACAGTGCCTGAGAACCGCCACAGAGTTCTAGACCTGAAAAACAGTGTTTACCATCCCTTTTCTAAGCTTAAATCTTAAAACTTTTCAAAATTTCTCAAACTCTTGGCTGATGAAATTCCCCTCAATGCCACCGAGGAAGGTGGTGAATTCACTACAGCCCACAATGAAGGAGTAGGTGAGATTTTGCAAGGGAGAGGCTACACTACTTTGTATCTTTTTCCTAAGACTAGTGAGACAACTGCCAGGACACGAATTCAGCCAACAATCTCCATCCCTGGAAACACCTGGGTCTGATAAGAACAGAACTCAGATTACCAGCTACACCATCAGCTGGTGAGACCTTAAAGCGGAGAACCCAGCCCAGATATCTCATCCAGCAAACTGGGTAATACTGCTTTTTTTAAAAAAAAGGGAGAAAGTCTGTAGATCCACATCTATGCATTTAACCATCAACTGAGTGACAGAATTTCAAGGGAGAAAATGATGAAATTCAGGACTGGTCTTGGAGAGAAAAAAACATGCAGCTTACATAGAACCCTTGCGGTCAGTCCTCCTTTGGGTTTTCCTTCCAGAAAAAGAAAAAAACATCTTGAAAGTAACAGCTCAATAATGTACTGTCACTTTTACTAAAAAAGTGATTTCCTGCTTGTCTGGGGCTCCTATTTTGGGCACTATATGGCAGGCCCTCTGCACCACTGTCCAGCGGTTGTTTCTCGTGACTCTAGGAGCTTGCCGAGAACACAGGGCCGCGGCTCTCCCCACCCCTCAGGAATGAGAACATACAGGGCCCAGGCTCCCGTCCCTGCAGACGTGTGGGAGAGGCTGCCTTTTCCTTAGTCTTCACCTCACTCCTTACAGGCTGGCATTATTTGCCCCGTTTGACAAGGAGCAGAGAAACTTGTCCCAAGGTGCTTTAGCAGTCCATGAGGGAGGGGGGCTTGGGACTCTCTGGCTACCAGCAGTCATGTTCTTCTCCACTTGACTCTGCTGCTGCCCATGATGCAATACAGAACTCATGGAAACTGCATTCTCTTGATAAATTACAGGATGGCCTGCCTTATCTAAGGGTGGGGAGTACTCCAGAAAGAACTAGAGTCTGCACAGTTTGGCACCACACGGAGCGCTCACCTCTGGGGTCCAGGGCTTTCCCCACAGTCAGGCCACCCGCCCCTCCTCCATTCCCACAGGGAGTGACGGGATCCAGACTGTGAAGGGCACCATCCAGCTCCAAAGGGTGGGCTACACTTCCTCCAGGAAAATCTGAGGCCTTCCCCAACGGTGAGTTCAGTAATAATCTCTCCACACCACCATCTGACTTATTAGGGAATAATTTAACAGCATTTGGAAACAAATCTGGGCAAGAGAAATGGAACTCACATATGTTATGTACATACACAGAACACAGCCTGGAAGTACACAATAAACACTCCTAGGTGTGTCTACTAAAATATAACTCACAATTTAAAGTCTTAGATTTTTAATACCAACTCAAGTAGAAAGTTTCAAAGCAACATTATGTTCATTAACTTTAAATCTCCATTAAAAGATGCTCACCGCCAGGGATTTAGTTCAAGTGGCACGCACCTACCATGGAAGCACAACGGCCCAAGTTCAATCCCCAGTACCACCAAAACAACAACAAAAAACATGCTCACTTCTGGCTTTTTCCCCACTCTAGTTACCCACACGTCCCAAACCACTGGAAACAGACTACCAACCACATTTGGTATTTTAATAGGGCCTCTGAGGCCTGATCTCTGCTCTCAACCTACTCGGCAAGGCAGACCCGACCCTCCCTACAGGACCATCTTCATGCACCTAAGAAGGGGATGGAAGTTCCTGCCTGACCCATCTGCACGAGTAATAGGACGATCAGATGGGTCAGGACAAGTGACGCCTTGGCAAACCAGAAGAAGCTATTTAAGTATTTCCATATGACATGCCTCAGAGGCATGGTAACTCCTGGTCTAAGTCAAATGATTCAAATTTTATATGCTTCTAGCAAAGCTTTACTGCTTGTCTGGAAAGTTTAAAAAGCCTTAAACTTCAGATGCCTTGCAATAAAATAAAAATAGGTCTGCATGCATCACAAGTCAGTCTTAAGACAATTAGGGCACAGTGAGGGCTCTAACATGAAGCAAGCTGCCCAGAACTACAAGCAGTGGAAACATAATTACCTGTTTCTCCCCACAACGTGTCAGTGCCATTGACTTCTATTTCATGTTCCTCTTCCATTCCCAGCAAGCACTGGACCACCTGTCAGAAGTGGCAAGGTGATTTAATGAGTTCTCATTGCAATAGGGGCTTATTATACCCGATATATCAAAGGAAAGAGTGTTGTTTTTTAACCATTATTATCTTACGCTGCACTAGGAGAGAAAATGTAATGAAAACCATTTTCAAGCATAATTCATATGCTATTCACACTCTCACTTGCACAAGAATTAAAAAAAAAAAAAAAAAAACAGTGAATTTCAGCAACACTGTTGAGGATTACTAGGTACTCGGAATTCTAATGAATTCCAACCTGACCCAAATACGCCAGCCTAATCAACAAAGGACACGGCAGATCACGTCAAGTGCAGCTTCTACAGAAATCACCAGATGATGGGGAATCCATTTTTTATACGGAAGGAAAATAAGGAGATATATTTTATAAGTAAAAAAGCTTTTAAAGTGTTGTCCAAACGATTTTCCTACTGGCTGAATTATTCTTTGCCCTTCTGGACATTTTCCTGCCTAAGAATAGGTCAGGTTACAGGTATGAGGCAGGAGAGCTGGCTCTCAGGGAGCCGAAAGATCTGTGCTCCCACCTCAGCCAGAGTTCACCCTGAGCAACAGGGGAGCAAGTCAAAGCCATCTTCAGCTTCGCAATCTTCAGCTTTGTGACAGCCTGAATAATTGTTCTAAAACATGTCCACTAACCTCAAAAACCTCTGTATGTTCCTTTAAATGTCGAGAGAACTTCAGAAATAATTACTGATCTTAATATGGAGCGATTACCTTAAATCACCAGTGTGCTCAGTATATCTGCTATATGCCTAATGTGTCCACAAAAGTTCTAAAAAGAGCAGAGGAGGAATCAAGGTCAGAGGAAGGAGAGGACAGGATGACAGGCGTGTATGACAGTTCAGAGTGACCCACTGTGAAGTCAGAGAAGAGACATAAGCTGAAGACGCAGGCGGCCTCAAGTGTATGTGTTACTAAAGCAAGCACACAGGCAGCCTCAAGAAGCTAGAGAAAAATTAGACATGGTGGAGCACACCTAGAATCCCAGCCTTTTGGGAGGCTGAGGCAGGAGGTCCACAAGTTTAAGCCCAGCCTGGGGAACTTTGCTAGACCCCATCTCAAAATAAAAATTAAAAGCATGTAGAAAGACGGTAGAAGATATTCTCCTTACGGGCCTGCCAAGGGAACGCTGGCCTCCTCACACCTTAGTTTTAGACTTCTGTTGGTCAGAATTCTGAGAGTGAATATGTGCACTGACTGTAGTATCTAATTTGGAACAACAACATTAACAAAACAACACACCTTTCAAGTCTTCGGTGGGTAAGTCTTGCTTTTTTCCATGAAATGGTTACTGGCTGTGCTGAGAGATGGATTTTGCTAGATATTCTTCCTAGCCAGTTCTAAAATGAGGGGAGAGCTTGAAGTGGGGCAAAAGTCATACCTATACATGTTGTCCATTGTCTTCCTGATGGTGACTTTTCACATGCAAGATCATTCAGATTTAGAGAACAGTTTAGAAAGAAAAAGAAAATCTACATTTAGAATATGTGTATTTAACACTCTATTTATGGCATGAGCCTTCAGTATTTTAAACGCCAAAAATCATCCAGCCAGCAGTGCATGCTTGTGCTTCTGCCCTGCATGTAAGTGCCAAATGTCAGGCATCCAGCTTGGCATGCAAATTTAGTTTATGCCATTTTGGGAAAAGAATCTTACCAAATGCTGGCACTTCTAATTTCTTGAAGATAATATAGAGGGAGAAACACATGGAAGAACACGAAGAAAATGTTATTAAAATCACAAAGTTTAGATACAGGTCAGGAAACGACAATTAAATCTTCAACCCAAGGAAAACCGACATCTACCAGAAATAAATGCTCTATTTAACTGCTGCATAAAGTTTTCCTTCTGGGTAGGAACTGCAAATGACAGGCTTTCTTAAATGCTATCAAAGCATTAAAGTTCTATTTTTAAAAATCCTTCAAACGCTCAAGAATGATTTTAGAACCAGGAATTCATGTGATTATTTTTAAAAGATTACAAGGACACAAAAATGAATCAAAAGGAAAAAAGTGTCAGACTGCAGGGTAGAGGGTAGAAGTATATAGAGAAGAAGACAGAAATGGGAGGAAAAGGAAGCGAGCGTTAAAGGAGAGGCTTCCCATGGGAAGAGCAAACCCACCGTCCCATCGCATCTGCAGAAGAGCAGGGGCCTCACTCAGAAGAAAGCGTGAGGCCAATAGAAGCCCTAAACACGTGACAAAGCACACGGCTAGTTTGAGAATCCTTGTCTTCTATTCATCCCCTCAGTATGTCACGACTCACAGCTTAGACAGTGGCAGCTGGGGAAAACAGGTGACCCCTGAGCCACAGCCTCCTTTCTGCAGGAAGGAAGCCCATGACCACTCACCGAGCTGTGGCCCATACTGGCTGCTGCCATCAGTGCCTGCTGCAAGGCCTGGTTCTTCCTCGGGGTGCCGGGCTGGGGAGGGCCTGTCGACCACTCACAGGTCAGCAGGTACCGGAGAATATCGCCATGGCCCCGCAGTGCGCTGTGGACAAGTGCACACTGGCCCTTCTTGTCCAAGTGGTCCACCTGCAGGGTAAGAGCAGGGTGGACACCAGTAAGTGAAAAGGCACGTGAGCTAAGCACTGTGTGCAAACCCGCGGGCTGCAAGCGAATGCAGGTCCACATTCCTCTCCTCTGCCACATTCCTCTCCTCTGCCTGGATAGCACTGAAGCCTTTCTCAATGTGGAAATTCAGAATTCTCCATGGCGGCGAGCACACTGATCCAGGCCTCAGAGTCCCTTTACAGGACCACATGTCCAAGGAATGGGGTTCTCCTGGAAGCATGTACGAGGACACAGCCCCACACTGTGACCAAGTCCCGTGCTTCCCGACTGGTGCCTGGTGGTGCCTGCTTGAAGGAATCATTATCTGGGGGAGAAGAACAGTTCCTTGGTCACTGAACCAGGGCAACAGGAGAAGACAGGGCAGGATCTAGAAAGCACGACTCTGAGTAAGCAAATCCGGAAGGAGGCTGTGCAGGCAGACAGCTTGCGATGTGCTGCCATGCAAAGTGCTGGGCCACAAAACGGGCAGTAGTCAGCCAGCAAGGAAGAGTGTGTGAGTGCTACACACCTGCGAAAGGCCCGAAGGGCACCACAATCTGAACGCTAGGGCTGAGGCACGGGGACAGTAAGTCCCAGGCCACCTTGGGCTACCTAGCAAATCCAAGGCTAACCTGAACTGTACAGAAAAAGCCCCACAATTCCAGGCAGCAGGCAGCCTGTCTACACTAGAGAATACTGGGGTCCAGGCCCACTGTGCTCGCAAATTCTGAGGAGCTCTCAATCTTCATCGAAAGGCTCTGCAACAGCCACCAACGTGATGGTCGGCTTCCTCCTCCAGAGTGCTCAGCTGCAGAGGGAAGGGCGCTGCCGGTCAAGAGTGGAGCTAGAGTGAAGCCAGGCTGGCTGTGGAAAACGAAGTGTGTGGCATGAGACGCAACACTGCCACGGCTGAGCCACGCACTCCCCTTCCTCCACAAGCTGAAGTTCAGATGTCTCAAATGTTAATCTTGAGACAGACGGACAGGCACAGAGAACCCACAGCTACCCTGGCCTAAGGTTCTGTGCTTTTTAAACTTTAAATCTCCTGAATAATTAAAAGGATGGAAGACAATTAGTGGTTTATCTGTTATTCAAAGACGCGAGCCAACAAAATGCTTATAGTGAAGATAGGGGGAGTTTTCTGTGAGTGGGCATCCTCACACTTCATCTATCAACACTCAAAGTTCTGGGGTGACTCATTTCGTAACACAGCTAGTTCACATTGACAATAACCGGCTGACTGAAGGCTCACACAGCAAGCAGCATGGTGGGAAACTACTGTGGTTCCACCTGGGAAGTAAGAAGACGCCTTCTTAGCCTATGGCCTAACTGGCAAATATAGAGATGATGAGCAGCAGCTCAAGCACACGGCTTCTGACAACCTTGAGCACTCCCGTTATGGTTCTAAGAGGACATGAAAATGAGAGGAGAGGAGGGGATAAAACATTTAAAATCTTTGCAACCAATAGTGGTGCCATGTTAAGTTCTAGCTCACTGGCACCTGTGGGCCCCACACGCCCATGGCTAGTTTTCCCAGTGCCTTTTAGTGTTTCAACATTAAAACAGAGAAACAGCTTAGAGGCATGCCTGCCCCCCTCCCCACCAGACACAAACCCCTCTCCACTCCTGCTGCAGGTCTTCAGCTTGCTGCAATTCAACAGTGCACACACCAAGGAGGCCGGCCCATGGGTAACCACTCCGGCAATGACAGGAAGACGGTTCCCCCCAGCCCACCCCACAGTAAGAAGGGCTGCTCCTTACCCTCGCCCCTTTCTTTGTCAACAGACACACAAGCTTCATGTGGCCGGCGGCTGCCGCATAGCACAACGCGGTCATGCCGTTCTCTGACATGCCGTCCAAGGAGGCGCCAAATTCCAGGAGCAGGACGACGACTTCCTCGTGGCCGAGGTGAGACTGGACGCACAGGATGGGGGCATTGTTCAACACCTCAGTCCTATAGTTGACGTTGGCTCCCCCCAAAATCAGGAGACGGCTCACCTGTTGGACAATGTCGCCAATAAGATTAATTTCTCACGTGCCTGTTAGGCTTCACGACCTTGGTGGAAAAAAGCAGTATCCTTAACTTTCTGTAAAATTTTAATCTTAGATGTGTGTACCAGCACCAACCATACACATTTTCAGTGGTGAGAAAATAAAATAATTCAGCCATAAGGGAAAACTGATGGTTCTCCCCAAAATTTAAAAATAAAGCTATCCCATGAGACAGCAATCTCACATCTAGATATACAGCCAAAATAATTGAAAACTGGACCTCAAAGAGTTTTTTTTCACATTCACGTCCACTGCAGCATCTTTCACAAAGGCAAAAAGGCAGTACCAACTCCAGTGCCCAACAAAAGATGAACGGTTTAAAGAATCAGGTACGAACAGAGTGGAATATCATTCAGCCTTCAAGAGGAATGGAAACAATATTTGAAGACATGATAACCTAAATAAGTCAGATGCAAAAGGACAAACACTGTATGACACTACTTGTACCTAAAGAGGTAAAAGCAAACAAAGTGGAATGGTTTTTACGTCCTGAGGAAAGGGGAAAATAAGAGTTGTTTAATGCTTATAGAGCTTTAGTTTTTCAAGGTGAAAAGTTCTAGAGATTTATTGTATAGTGATGTAAATACACTTTATTGACAGTCCACTTAAAATGGCACATTTCTTATGTAGTTTTTTTTTAAATCATAATTGAAATTAAAAATTTAAGAAGACACAGCCTCTGGGCTTCCCATTCTGACTGAGAAGGTCTGAGTGGTAAATTTTTAAGGAGCTGCATGAAACACTGATGCTGTTGATTTGGGAATCAGACTTTGAAAAAAGCCCTATTTAACCTAAACAAAAATCAAAACTTTTTTCTGGCGATTAAACAATAATCAGAAGATTAAATAATGATGAGATCAAGCCAGAAGGAAGTACAAATATTATCTTTGCCTGACATGGATGTGTTCCAAAAAGAAAAAGTGGAATACAAGGAAATTTCATGTGCCCCCAGGACTGTTGGCAACACTGCTAGAGACTCTCCTACTGCTTCTGCTAATTACTACACCCACCATCCACTCCACAACTTGGACCTGGACATCGGCGAAGATATTTTATTTCAAACTAAAAAGGTGAACATATGAAAATTTTAGCTACAGCAGTATTGCCTTCAAATCTCCAGGTCACCAAAAGACTTGATGTTCCCTCAACAACACTGAGATGCCCATAGGTGGCTTCCGGCATGTCTCTTCATCGGTCCTGACCAGCAACCATCACTCCCCCAGCCAAGCCCTGGAGGACCTCAGGGCTGTCCAGCAGATGGGAAAACCATGGAAACCATGTCACTGATTTGACTACAGACATGCACTGATCATGAGAAGGTACAGAAAGATGGTAGGCATTAAAAACTCAGGGTATTTCAGTGACATATGTCCACTCCAGCAGCTGACAGAATATTTACAAACTGGAGGTGTGGGAGACTGATACTCCTGGGTGGTGGAACTAGGGTGCACTATGATGGACTGACAAGTCAGAGTCCAACACGTAAAATCGGAAACGTCTTGGTTACTGATGAAGGTTGATCCCCACAAGATTGCTGACCTCTCAGAGTGCTTCCCTACTGTCCTCCACTGAAGCACCCCAGCCACAAGGCATATCCCAAAGTAAGTAGATTCCACACAGGCGTCAAAGGATCCCTCTCGGTGGGTCTCTGCTCTAACACTAGAAGTCGCATGTGCAGCACAGGGATCTCCACCCTGTGCACACACCAACCACAGTCCTGCCCATCCCTCAGCACGCTGTCTGCAGGCTTGGCTCACTGCCTCAGGCACAGGTTCTCAGACAGAAGTTCACAGAGAAAAACACAGGCATGCAAAGCCCCCATGGCCAGAGACACACACACAGCAGGTCCCTCCATTGCAGCTATCACTTACACATAAGGACAACTTGGGGCCAGCAGGAACCCCGATTAGCAGTTCATTTGTTTACTCTATGAGATGTACCAGCCAGTAGCCACACCCAGGTTGGCACCAACCCAGCTTCCCACTGCCAACCAGCCCTTGTGCATGGGAGGCAGAAAACATACAGTGGGCAGGAAATCAGAAAAGGTTCCTGTCCTGACACTGACAGCTAATGTGACACGCGGCAAATGACCTAATTCTCTCTACTACCAACAGATCCACTCTTAAAATACCACAGATTCAAGTATAAATCAAAAACTCTTTTAAAACTCTAAGTGCTAAATAAAGGGCTCTAAAATTTTTCCCTTTAAGGGTCAAGGATTTAGCTCAGTGATTCCTGCACCCAGGTTCAATCTGGTAACCACATAAACAATCCTGGGCATGGAGACTCACCCACCAGCAATCAGAACCACAAACCACAGTGCTGGGTGTGGTGGCTCACACCTGTAATCCCAGCACCCAGAGGCAGAGGCAGGAGGATTGCTCACTGAGCTCAGGCCTAGCCTGAACTACAAAAGTGAGACCTTGTCTTAAAAAAAAAATCCCTATGGCAAGAATAAGATTATGGTAAAGAAGAACTTGGACATTTTGTTCCCATGCCCTAGGAATCAGTTCAGGGTGAAGAATATAGATGATTTACAAGCACAGAAAGAGACCACTGGTATCTATAAATTCTTGGATGACTCTGCTGGTCAGTTACTACATCCTCAACTCACCAAGCCCATCCTTTCTTGTGACCCACTGAGTGCTGTGAATTTTCAAACGGCCACTTTAACTCATCGTGTGACTCTCAGAAAATTGCTCAACTTCTCTATGCTACAGATGCTTCCTAAAAAAACAAGCAAGACACCACCCCATTGTACCCAACTGCTTCTCTTTGCAAATAGTGTTGGAAGATGTACATTCAGTCTTACGTTGAATGCTAGACTTCATCTGGAAGGTATGTGTTTAAAAGCAGAGCTTTCCTAAATTCCTAAAGATGCTTGTCATCAATTCCTGCATTATTCACTCCTGGGAAAAGCACTTCTTTTGTTGATACCATGGTACAGGTACTTTTACCATATAACCTCCCACTAGTTTTCCGAAACTCCTTGACCTGTGGTTCTCAAACCTGCTGTGCCCTCACACCCCTGGGAACGTGAAAGTTTCCAGTGCCTGGGCCCCACCCTTGGAGACTCTGACTTAACTGGGACTGAAGCTGTGGCTCCCAGCTCCCCAGTGAGCCTGCTCGGTAGACGGTCTGTAAACACTTCATGATGAGTGGCCCTGCTGACAAGGCTCCAGTGTGCACAGCCTTGGGCTCCGCTGCAGCCGTGTGGATGGGGATGCTGCTGGCCCTAGTCTGTATTCCCTCAACTGAAAAGTGCCCCAGAAACAGCTTTGGAAATGGCTGTGAATTTGCTTCAGTAAATGTCTGTGAAGTTTAAAAACAGATGTGTGAAAATGAAGTGTGTATCTATATATACACACAGGTACATAAAGCACTCAGCATAGCACTCAGCGTCTGGTATGTGCTAAGTATTAACTGCTACTGTGACAGTCTCTCTTTTGTGGAGTCTTCAGAACAGTCATAAGCACAGGTCCCTGGTAACCTACACACTTGCACGCTCCTTCCCCAGGCCACTGCACAGGATGGAGGACAGAGGACCTGTCCGACTCCGGGCAGGGCACTTCTGCTCACCTCTATGGCCCACCCGGAAGTTTCCAGGGGTGTGCAGCAGCCAGGGTTTCTAGAGATGAGGCAAAGCACCAATAAAAACACCTCACCTGGACATATAAGACGGGCCAGGCTCTTTCCCAAGAGTGTGAGCAGTAAGGTTTTGATGAATCTATGAGACAAGGTCTTTTGTCCTGTTCATTTTATATGTGAGAAAACTGAGGCTCAGAGCAAGCAGAACAAAGGTGAGCTCAGAGCACAGCACGAGTCACTGTCATGGAGCCGTCAGTAACACAGCAGCAGCTCCAGCTGGACTGTGAGGCCTTAAGGAGGGCGGCAGCACGATTCAGCCGATCAAGTGTTCCCAACTGCACAAATATTTTCTATCAGTCCTACGTGCTCTCCTTGCCTAACACTTGAAGTGGCAGTGTCATCTATAAACCTAGAGATTTAGTGAATGCCACAAAACCACAAAGGACAGTGGGTACACCAAAGTGAAACAACCACAAGGCACAGGGGAGTTGCTAGCGTCAGGCTGGTCACAAAGCAGGATCACCATTTCTTCACCAACTGTTCCAGAAGCTCCCACAGGCATAGCCACTACAAAATGTGCTCTATTGGAATGCAGAGGAAGACAGGCTCTCCTGCCCCTGTCACGGGAAGTTAAGCCAAGTGATGTCTCATCCCTGCTGGCCCCTGCCTTCAGTTGAGCAAAGAATTGCAACTGAATCCTGCAAGTCTACAGCCTGTGGCTGGCAGCCAGTCCCAGAAGACACACAGCAAAGGCAAACAGCTGGACGGGAGCCGGGAGGTGCTGGTGGCAAGGGCCCGAGTGGGCCACTGGGGCGCACGCCAGCACAACCCTGACCTGGTGAGGGAGGCCACAGTGCTAGAAATCACTGGCATGCCTTTGAAATTACTAAGTAATCATTCTAGAGCAAGTCACTTTAATTTACCAAAGTGGCAAACTGCAATTATTGCTCAAAATGACATTCACTCCTGTATGACAACATTTAATCCTCTCTTTAAAAAAAGTTCCCTAATTGCATGCATAATTTTAAATTACTGTAATTTGCTCAAGATTCTGTGAAAACCTTTTCCCCCCTTTGAAAGATTAAAAAAGTAATAATAGCCAGAAGCATAATGGAAAACCTCAAGGTTCTATAACCAAGCTGTAAATGGAGGTGACACTGAAGCTTTATAAAACAAAGTAAAAATCAACAGCTCTTAAAATTACAAATACTTAAAGAGAAAGATTTATAATCCCAGGAGAGCCAAGCTCATTGCATTATTATGTTGTATCTTTTAATTTGTGGTCTTAAAAACTCGTATTCAGTAGAGTATGACATTTCCCATTTACTCTTCTCCATGTTAAATAACTTCTGTGCACATAAATTCATTAAAGTACTGAAAACAGATATTACCATTCTTATTCTTCTGTTTGTTATAGTTTTAGTAATCATGGAGAAGCCAAATGATACACTCTTAGCTAGCATGAAAGATGAAATGAAGTTATTATAGCCTAAATTCTAACTTTCATAAAATCTAAGAGAAAAAATTGTAGGTACAGCACCCTTTCTACAGGAGGTCTAAACTTCTCCGCCTTCTTTTTTCAGGTGATTCACTTCATCTAGAAAGTAAGCACTGCCTCCGACCAGAGCACCAGCTGGGTGCTCCGTGAAAGGCTTTCTGCTGGGTGTGGCAGAAGGGAGCTCACAAATTCAAGCCCAGCCTGTGCATCTGAGGGACAGCCTATCTCGAAAGGAAAAAGAAAAAGAAAAACAAGGACTGAGGATAGAGATGAGAGGTAAAACTTGGTTCATTCCTCAGTATGTGTGGCAGGGGCACTTTCTGCCTGTCCACCCACAAAAACCTGCACGAGACCCAGGCACTGACATCTACCAGACCGGAGGTGAGGGAAGACACCACGGGGCAGGTGCGAAGTGGGTGGAGCACAGGGTCCTGCAGGCAGCTCTCCAGCTGAAGTCCGAAGGCCAGCTCATCCTGTGCCCTTCAGCGAGCAACCCCGAGAGGGTCAGGAGGCTCCACTGGGGATAAGGTCTCTCCCAGAGCTGTCAGTCAGCAATGCCCAGACTCTAGAGCACCACTGGGCTCTCCTCAGGAACCTCAGGAACTCCAGGGACACCAGGGAGATGTGGAAAGGGTTATGTGGTAGAACACGCCATTAGCCGGGCATGGAGACAAGAGAAAGATCCACAACTTGCACCCAAGTCCCTGAAGCTCCCACAGCTCCACTTCTGGCACATGTGTTCCTCTCGCAGGTGGGTCTGAGGGACATAAATGAGGAGTATAGACCTCGCTTGGATGCCTGCACTGTCCTGAGCCAGGGTTTTGTCTCGGCCTTCACTGGATGACCAAGTTCCTTTGTGTTGCTAAGAGAGGAGGCAGGTCTGACCATTCTTCCATATAAGAGATTTAAGAGGGAGACTCAGCTCAGTGGGAGCACGTCAGTCCTGGGACTGACATTCGTAAACATTTGTTTGTGGCCTTAACCAGTTAGCTTTTACATGCATTTAATATTCAGGCTGCATTAAATAAGGAAAGAAAATCTATCTTACAAAGCACAGCAATAAACAGTGGTTCACAAACTTATTTTTTCCATGATTCTGGTCACAAATTGGGTGAGACAAAAACTGAATCAATTCAGAGGTTAGATTCAGTGTTGATCTTATAGGGAAATTTGATTCAATTCTCATCCAGTTAGGTTTTTGATCAGAATCATGGGAAAAACTGATCCTTGCTCAGAGGCGCTACTGTATTTTCACATGAAATCCACTGACCACAGCACAAAGAAGTTGTGGGCTTAGTAGACAACCAATCTCACTCACTTTCCATGGTCAAAAACAGGTGTCATGAACCTTCAGTCATAGTTTTCCTATGTATCTATTTCTCTGTGTCACTCATTAATGCTTAGATTCCTATGAAGCATGAAGTGATGGTCCAGATTAGTGACCCAGGACGCTTGGGAAATCCTATTCCCTTGGAAACCTGCCTATGACTTCTGGCTTCCTTTGTAAATTGCTTCATTATATCAAACTCTAAACTGCTATGAGCTCACACAGCAGCCCAAGTACCTTTATCTTCTAGCCAGAGCAAAACCTAAAGATCTAGAAAGAAATACGTGCTTCAAGTGAGGGCGAAGTATCTGTCAGGAGCTTCCTCCCCTTCTCAAACTACCCAGGGCCCGGGGTTGGGGAACTGACGGTGCAGGAACAGGACAGGCTGGGCTCTGCTCACCTTCACATTGGGTGTGTAGAGATTCCGGAGAGAGGCGAGGGCAGCAGACAGGCCCTCGGTGCTATACCCAATCCACAGGGCCTGCAGATGGCTTGAGGAGACACCGGTCTTCTTACTGAGGCCCTGGAGGTGACCAAAGACAGAGCCCGTGAGTGACTCCTTCCCACACAAGGCATCAGTTTGAAAGTAGGTCTGCTCTGGAAGAAGCCGGAATGTGTCGAGGGTGGTGCAATTTAAGCAATTCACACAAAACATTTAAACCTCCAACTCCTTTGCCCTAAACTGAAGGTCAGGGAATCAGCCTGCCTTTTCCACATGCATTATATCCGTTGGGAAAGAGATGGCAGATACGGAGAGTTTCCCTTTATAGAAGTATTTTGGAGGGGAAGAATAAGTGACAGAATTAAAGAATAACTGGGCGGGGGATTTAGCTCAGTGGTGCTGCTGCCTGCCTTGTAAGTTCAAGATCATGAGTTCAATCCCCAGTAACAGCCAAAATTTTAAAAATTAAAAAAAAAAAAAAACAATTAAGAGAGTGACTATCTGGAAGGCCTAACCTGGACTCAGGCAGTAACCAATAAGGGCACACTGCATCACTGAGTAAGAAGCAAGCACAAACACTGCACAGATATTGCACCTCCTGCTGCAAGAAACTCTTCACAACTACAAAGCAGCCTTGATCACATGACAGGACATGCAGAGGAAAGAGGAATATGTTAAATTCTACCATGACAAAGAAGTAAACCATCAGAAAACCCAGTGGTACAAAATTACACAGGTCGATGAGCTCAATTTGACAAATACTAACAAGCAAACAAAAGAGAATGAATGAAATGGGACACTTGGATGAGAAGAAACTTCAAAGAGAGTCAAAAGGGGAATAAGTTAAGCTCAGCCTTAGCATTTAGATGCATTCGTATGACAGAATATGGAAATGTGCAAGGAAAGGACAGTAAGTCAGAAGCCTGGCTGCTTTTGGGGAGGGAGGAGGGAGTGGCATTCGGAATGCAGGTCATGGCATGCTTCTAAGAGGGCTCATACAGCTGTCTAAAATCTCCAAAACCATGAAATGACGAGAAAGAAACCCTTCCTCTTACTGGAATGTGCCTCACCTTGAAAATGTGCGCCTTCAGGATATGGTGGCCAAGCTCCATGGTCTGCTGACGGTTCAGCTTGCCCTCCTGCCGAGAGAACATGAACGCCAGGAGAGCGTGTCCGCTCCTAGGACGAGAAACACAAAGGCTAAGAGCTCCCAGTCCACCGCACCACACACACCCTGAGCTGTCTTTCTCAGGACTTTAGCACTGACATATAAAACGCCTCTTCACAAAGATGGTCAATACTGATTGCTCTTCCAGTCATTTTAATGGCTTTTTCTGAACTCCCCCATCTCCATGGATGGCTTCTACTGAGGCTCTGGCACAGGGGAGGGCTGTTTCTGGAACCAGCCACCTGGCTGAGGCACGAGCCTTCTGTCTGCCATGTTTTGAGACCCCTTCCTTCATCATAATGTTCTGCTCACAGGCCTAGAAGGAACAAAGCTAAGAATCATGGACTGCAACCTCAGAAACTGTGAGTCAAAGTACAGCTTTCTGGCTTTAACTGGTTTATCTGAAGTATTTAATTTCAGTGATAATAAGCTCACATACAAACCTTCAAAGGTTCTCCAGAAATGAGAGATAAAAAGCCATCCTCGGTGCTACATTCCTCTATTGGCTCTTACTGCTCTTCCACTACCTGATAAAGCTTCAGATTGGATTTGGTTGCCAGATAGCTTATGACAACTTGGACAGCTCCTCATCTTTGCAATAGCCTTATTATCCAATGGCCTTCCATTCACTGCTCAAGTTAACAGCATGGGGAAAGAGCAGTGGGGGCTGTTTTAGCCCACGAGTCTAGATGGACCCAGGCACTGGTCACCTATGAGCCCCAGCACCAGAGGACAACAAGAAGATGTCAGGTGGCTCCTGAGGGAAGTGCTTCCCATCACCTAGGTAATACCCTTGCCCCTGCCCAACACTAAATGGGGAACTGACATAACAGTGATGCAGCATCACCTCACTCCAGTAAGAAATGCTATTATCAAAAGGCTGAAGATAGCCAATTCTGGAAAATATGTTGATAAAGGGGAAGTCTTGCACATGTTGGTGGGAAAGTAAATTAGTACAACCACTATAGAAAACAGTATAAAGATTCCTTAAATAATTACAAATAGAACTACAATATGATTCAGCAATCCTATTGCTGGATATATAACCAAAGAAAATGAAATAAATATGACTAAGAGACATCTGTGTTCCTATATTTACTGCGACATTATTCACAAGAGTTGAGAGATAACAACCTCATTACTCAGCCATAAGCAAGAAGGAAGGAGTATCATCTGTAACTACACAGATGGAAATGGAGATCATCATGTGAGTGGAATAATCTAGACACAGAAAGACAAATATCACTCAGCCTCACTAGTATGTGCAATGTAATCATGGTGAGCTCACAGAAAAGGAGAGAAGTTACTCAGAGGCTGGGGAAGAAGAGAAGGCAGGGCAGATAAAGAAAAGTTGATTAACAGGTACTGAGAAGGAAAGCTGACTCCCACAACACCAGAGTGGGCACCTCTGGCCTCTACTTGGTGCAGACTCCATCCTAAGAGATGTCCCCACGTGTACACTAAGAAGAGCACAGCAGCATGGGCGTCTCTGAAAGCTGACACTGACCAGCAGTCACTCTACACTCAGCCCACCCTCCTGCCTGCTCCAAATGAAGCACAGCTTACTGATATTACTGTTCACTTTTGCCACAAACTCCTGTAGCAAACTCAACTCCTTGAAGTCTTTCAATTTGCTTCCATGTCTCAAACACATGGATAGCCTGTCCTTCTAACCAATGATCTGACTTTCCCAAGGAAAACATGTCACTTCCCTAGCGATGTCCCAGCATACTTTTTGCCTAGTTATAATGGTCTGGCTGAATAACCACAACACATGGTACAGTGTCCCAAGGCAGGTTTGAAAGCTAACAATAAACCTGAGCTCAGTGTCACTTAAGAAAACTCCAGCAACAACACAGAAGAGTAGCTAGACCTTCCAGATCAGCGTCAGGCCAAGGTGTGGGGCAGGTGGCTGCGAAGGTGGCAAGTGCTCACTTGGTCTCTAGACCCCCAACATCCAGTCCCACGCCCACAATTCTGAGGCACAGTCTGGCAACTTGTTGATTTTGTTACTAGGATAGGGGCACTCTGGACTCAGAGCACAGCTGAGCATGACAAAAGAGATGCCAGCCAAGCCCAGTGTAAGAGGAGGGCTTGCCTTCATCTGAATGCATAGCACCTTGCATTTCTGGACCTCACACCTCAACTTAGTCCAGGTTACAAGACAGACAGAGGCTTGTCTCCTCTGTCACCCTGTGGTTCAAGCGGCCAGGCAGTGGATACAAGTGTGGCCTGCTCACAACATGAAACAGAACTAAATGAAGGTAACCAGGTCAGATGGCAGGCTCTCGTTTTGGACCACACATTCTTCTGATCCCTGGACAAGCCATGTCATGCTCAAGAGGTAGCAGGGGGGGTGTCAGTGCTGAAGACCTACAAGGACCCCAGTCCCACAGGTGAACACCTCTGGAGATGCCCAAGATGCCCGGAGCCACAGGTCCCACTCTCCGCAGTCCTATCAAAGCTGGGATGGGAACAGTGGGGATGTGTGACTCAGCAGGCAGCAAGGAAATGTCACCACGGCACTGCCCCACTTTGCTTCCATGCAAACACACTGGTCAGCCCAACTGTGCCCCTCCTTCTGCCAAAAAGTGCAGAAAAAAAAGCAGCATAAATGAATTATCCATTCTGAGTTACTGTTCTATTAAGAAATGTGGATCTTGTCTGAAGCCCTCTCTCCTCCCCAAGGGCATGCGGAGCCCTGGGAAGAGCTGGCAGGAAGTGGCCTGGCATACCTGGGCTCACACAGGAAGGCTGTGCTTTCCCCATCTGCTCTCCAGACGAGCCACTCCCTGAAGGACGGGTGGCAGAACATGCGGGTCTTGTCTCGTCTCTTAATGAGGAAGCAGGAGAGGGCCTCCATCCTCTGCTGAAAGTCCTCCCAGTCCTGCTCGCCTTGGATGTGGCCAGCATTGATAGCCTGAAAAATCTGCTCATCTGTCATCGGGTGGAGGGACGCGAGGGCCACGTTTAAAATCGGCAGTGCTCTCTCGAAGGCAGACTGAGTCATGAACTTCATGTTGCACTGCAGCAGATAGAGCTCAGACAGGGACACAGGCACCACTTTGTAGCTGGCGCTTTTGATGACCAGGTGTCCCCTCTCGAAGAGGTCCAGCGTGAGTCTGAGGTACAAGTAGGAGCCAAGGCTCCGCAGCACCAGGTGGCTGCTGACTTTCCCAATGAGGGCAGCATCAGCCTTGCCATTCAGAGAGATGTTGCTGAGGATGCCCTGGCTGCTGTGGACCCTGTGCTGGACATAGGCATGCAGGTCGCTCTCAATGTCTTTGTTGTCTGGAAAGTCATCTAGGGAAACTCTGACAAAGGGCAGCTCGCTTACGATTTCCTGCAAAAAACACAAAACCCCACAGTGTCAGTCTGGAGAGATTCCTTCTCTATTTTAGCAGCATTTTAAGCCAGGTTCGCTAGTTTTCTTTCAAAGAGGATTTTCATGGCTTACAGGGACTCATTGTTTTGTATTAAAACGTGTAATAGGATAAGGTACAGATAAAAAGCTTATGTGAAAGAAATCCTGGGGCGAGATAGAATCAGCAAAGGCTTTCCCAAGGCCCTCATCGGGGCTCAGATCCAAGCAAGCAGAGTGCAGGCCCTGAGCAGAGAGTAGCAACTAGGCCACTACCAGCAAGGGACGGTGAGGCCAGCAGGTGGCCTGATACCCATAATCCTCACACTCTGCAACTGTATACAACCAGGACAAACGCAGAGCAGCACCGCACATCTAAGAACACTGCCAGATGCTGAGATAAGCGGCACAGCCCTTTGTGCACAAGAGTCTAGGCGGGCAACCCAACCGGGAGGAGAACCGGCCGACCCTGGCTCCTTCCCCAGACAGCCTGTAGTCAAACAGCCCCCTGCTATGATAGGGCAGACTACCATCCTTTAAAGCGAATTCCACCTTTAAAGGGGAAGATGTACAAATACACTGATGCACAAACCTTCATTGCACAGTGCCATTATTTCCCACAAAGACAAACACACTCATGTAGCCAGAGTCAGAAACATCTCCAGGTCCCAAAAGCCTGTGTCCCCACCAGTCTTCTCCTTCATTTCAAAGATAAGCACAACTCTCACACCTCACAGCAAAGAGCACTTTAGAATAGTTTTTTTTTTTTAACTTTCTGTTATCATTTCTGAAGTATTAAAGAGCAGAGTAAAATCGTTCCCATTTGACAGATGCTAACTGAACCTCTAACTACACAACTAGGAGGAGAACCAGGGTGCTGCTTCTACGCATCACTGAAAAACATGAATCAAATGTCCATAAAAAGTAACATCAGGGCCAGGAATGGTGGCTCACAACTGTAATCCCAGCACTCAAGAGGCAGAGGCAGGAGGATTGCTGTGAGTTTGAGGCTACCCGGGCTACACAGTGAGTTCAGGGCCAGGCTGAACTACAAAGCAAGACACTATCTCAAAAAAACTAATAAAAAAGAAAACATCAAATTCAAGTAATCTTGAATCCCAGAGTAATTGAGAGAAAAAAACAACAAACAACAACCTTGGATGCTATTTTTAAACAGGTAACATAAAGGGCAGAAATCAAAATATAATGCCTGACTGTCTTTATTGAAAAAGCACAGGCACAGTGTTGATGACTAAGATATAATTTCAGGCCTCAAGTGAAGGGGAAGCTGGAGAAAGAAAAAATTAATCTTTACCTCATTACAAGCGCTGCAGCACGTTAAAGTTTAATGAAAAAGCAGATTTGCTCTGAACGGGCCTAAAAATCTTTCATCCCTCACTCTTCCCTTCAGCAGAAGCTACAGGGTTAGGGAGTAATTCAGTGGTAAAGTGTGTGCCTGAGTCCTAGTACAGCAAAATAAAACCAGAAGCAGCTACACAAAGCCACCCCAACCCTTGAGCCACACTCTCCACACTATGGTAAAGCAGGGTGAGACTCCACCATCTGAGCGGCGCAGGTACAACTGTGCGGACAGGACTGACCTGAGCTTGAACAGGCCAGATGCTCTGCAAAAACGAGTTTTGCCTATGTGAAATGTTCTAATTTTTCAAAGTTGTGACATAAGTCTTTTATTCAGCAGGGAAATAATAAACAACACTTAACATTTATCATTGTAATGCTGTGGCATAGGGAGCTGCAAAGAGATTTGAGAATTATTTTGTTACCTGAAAATTTGCTCTTACAGTCACAATCAACTTCAACCAGGCAGGAAATTTAGAGATAATTTTGGTAATAAATGAAGAAAGCGTGTCTCCATAATCAGGTTTATGAAACTCAGCTTCATTTAAGCCATCTATCAAAATAATGTACTCTTCTTCAGGAATTTTCTGCTCTGAAGGAGAAAATTTTTCAAATTAAGAATTTAAACATTTCTATATGGTGGTTCCATCCAAGATATGTTAATGTACAGTCTAAAAGTGTTAGCACAAACTTAAAAGGTTTACATATGGCAAAAGATGTGGTTTTCACAGAAACATATTTTCTATTAAATTTATAATGAAAACCAGAGCACAGAGCCAACAGAAAACCAATTTTCGCAAAACAGTTTTCAGAAACATATTGCATTCCACACATCAGCAGAATCTCATTCATGTATATGATACAGTTAGCTCTTCATAAACTACGTCACTAGGGCAGCCTACAGCAAGGTAATGAACACACAGATCAAATCTGGAAGAGACACAAGGTCCCCTTTAGAACTCCAGTGGATTCTGGGCAAGGTAAACTGACCCCGTGTCCCCAGAGCTAACTTCTGGTCCAAGACAAACTGTGTTCAAAGTTCTGCCTCACAGACTCCTGGAGGCTAAGTCTAATTTTCTAGGCGTCACCTTTCTGCCTGAGGAATGGAGAAACAACAATTTCAGTTCTCTCTAGCACTTTCTGGGCAGAAATACTATGTAGGCAAGTAAAGTAGCAGAACTGAAAAAACACGGAGGGAGGAGGAAAAACGCGGAAGGCCAGTAATATCATTAACACGCTCTACCTCTACAACATGTGGGAGCAAACAATACAAATAGAAACCTCTAGAAATGGCTTTAGATTTTAACTCAGCTGAGCAGGGCCTCTGAAAATAAATAAAAACACTACAACATTTCCCCAAGCAATCTACTTATTGCTCTACTATCTAGCAGTACAAAAGATGGAGGCAATCATTTTTTAAGGTGCAAGTCATCTAAATAGGTTACAGCTATGTAGGAGATCAGAATATGCCTCTCCAAAGTATGAAACAGGACATAAATGCCTTTACCCATCTCTACAAGGAAACACAGAAGTTACTCACTGGAAACCAGTATATGGACCCATGGCAGCTGCATAGGGCTGCAGAAGAAATCTACTTAGCAAAGCTAGTTAACCACCCTTTACCTGCCATTAGTTTTCCCTTATATTTATTCCCTTCCCACAGTTTCGCACACCTAGAAATCTAAAAGTGCCTTCTGTTTCTTCCTACTTCTCTAAAACTTATTGTTCTTGGCAAAGATATTATAGCAACCAGAGTTTTAAAGGTTAAGTTACCTTTCACTGAGGTTTCTGTGGGACTTTCACTGTGCATGATAATAAATTACATGTTTTCTATTGTTAGCACATTCCACAGACTAAAATATCAAGCCTTAAAAAGTAGAAAGTCTATACCTCCCAACCGTTACAAGCTGGCTTTTGTGAAACCTCAATTTTATAGCTTTTTCTTTTTAGAGATGTTTTATTGAAATTATACTACTAGGGAAAAAGGAAGAAGGTTCAATGGTAGAGCACATGCCTAGTATATGTAAGGACCTGCATCCAATCCTCCGAACTACCAAGAAAATAACCAACAGGCTATGAAAACTACCACTGAGGGTGTGGAGGGACCTCAGGAGACTCAACCACATTTTCTCCCTACCAACCCAGGGCTGAGGTGACTGCCCTCCCCCTGAGGACCACCTGAGCATCCTGCACTGCTACTAGGGAGAGGGCTCTGGGCTGTCAGGAGTACCATTTCTCAGGGTCGTGAGTGGCTCCAATACACCCCTCTTGAAAGCGGCCACGGGGTCCTGCACACAGGAACGGAGGCTCAGCATGCTCTGCAGCTGGGGCTCCTTGATCAGAAGGTCTCTGTAAGCAGCCAGCTGATGGGACCGGCAGAGCAGAGCCGCGATGCTGTGCACAAACTCGGGCACCAGGCATGTGTACGTGTTGTCAGCCTGGCAGTAGTGGTAGGCCACCACCTATGGGGGAAGCAGAGCCATCTGTCACCACTCTGTCCACACAGCTACTCCGCTACCTCAAATAAGAACACAGCTCTGCTTGTGCAGCAGGATAAGAACATACACTACTTCAGTTCACAAGACTGAGATGTTAATTAGCTTAACTGATTCATTTTTTTTTCTTTCCTTCATTTGTGTGGTTTGCTAAGTTTTCTTCAGACCATCATTTGCAACCACAATCCATCTTGATTAACAAAAACATGAGCACAGCTTACTCTGTATTGCAGACATGACAGTAAAGGTTACTCTTAAAACCCAAAGCCTACCATGGCTGTGAGCAATTCCGGGGACAACCCTCACCGCCTCCTACCCTACCCCACCCCATCCTCTACACTGCCATCTGCATTGCATTTCTGTCCTTAGAAATAGCAGCACCTCTGTAGGAATCCCTCTGCTGACCCCAAAAAGCAGACAATCAAGCTGGTGGCTATGAAACTCAGGTGCAAAGTCAGAGCTGCTCAAGCTCAAGCCCCTTTCCACACCCACACTTCAAGGAACCCTGGATAGTTCAATGGGGACACTGAAAAAGGGAAACGAGAAATGACTGGACTTCTGCTTGCCACTGAAGGGGCACATGGAGGAGAGGGGAGCTGCCCAAGGACAGAGACGTTGAGGTAGTCCCTTCGTTACAGCAGATTTGCTGCCCAGCAGGTGCTGAACTGGAAACCTCAGAGGCAGAATTCAGGAAGGGCAGGAAGTGTTGCACAGAAATAAAGCACCCACTTGTGCAATGCACTCTGTTTTTGTCACCATCGTCCAGTCAGCTCTGCAGCCCCTGCAGCAAGGAGGACAAGGGCCACTCACTGCAGTGCAAGGCTGAGGGCAACAGAGGCAGCAATGAAATGCCCTGCCATGGTGACAGACAAGCAAAGGTCTCAGAAGAGAGCCTCAGGCTGCAGACTCTCAGAAAGCAAGCGCAGGAGCAGAGGTAGAAAGGCCTTTCTCAGGCCACCATCGACCCACCATGACTTCCAGGTTAGACTGGATTTATCAGCACACTCAGAGGCAAGCTGAGTGCTCTACAAATCTCCCCTGGACAAAGACCCGCAGAAACATATGTGAGGACTCCAGGGGCTTGCTGTGTCAGCCACCACTAACATCTGGTACAGCATTTGACAAAGCAGCTTGGTAACCCAATAAAAGGTTAGGAAATTAATCTGAACCCACAAACAACTTTTTTAAAAAATGAAGTAAATTTAAATTACTGGAACATATTACAGGATATAAAAATAAGGTAGTTTGGGTAGTGTTTCTGCTTTTTGCATGCAAGAGTATAAGATCTCTAGTGTAACAATCAAAGAGGGTTGAAAAATCACTGTCACAGGGGTAGCTTCGGACCACGTCTCTCCTCTCAGATTGCTGCTTAGGACCGCAGGAGTGTTCTGAGGCCGGAGGATTGGGGCTGGCCCTACCAAAAGCAGCGGTCCTCTGGGAGGCAGCCTGGAATCTGGGGAGGAGCAGCACTGATTTCAGCTCCCCTGAAGCAACCCCAGCTGTGATGACACTGTGCTAAGATGCCCCTCATCACTGCCATCCCAGTGGTCTCCAGCTCCACCAACTCCCACAACTGATCCTAACAAAGATCCGACTGCTCGCAAGGGCAAGAAATGTAACTAATTGCAGCAAGGCAGGATATGAGCCAGTAGTGGGTTCAGAGAAGAAGAACAATTTCAGAAGGTCTTGATGACCATGCACTTAAGAAGTGAAAGTCAACTGAGTCTCTTTTGGAATTTTCACAAAAACATTTGTGGTAGAAGGGCATAGGGCATCAAAGGTCCCAGGCAATCAACAGCATAGGCAGGAGGAGGTCTGGATCAAGTTGAAAGTTCCCAGTCTCCTGCTCCCATAACAAATTAATCAGCATGCCTTGTCAGGATGGTTCATGATTCCTCCTGCTATTTTGAGAAACTCTCTGTCTACTATTTCAGATAGCTAAGTGTCCCTTGCCAGTGTCTTTAGATATTTGTTTTCAGTATATATTTTCTTTCTCTAATTTTCTTTGGGGTACTCTATCACAATTTTATCAAAACCAATACTTTAGCACAAAGCAGTTGTTTTAACATCCCTTTCCTGATTCCCTTCTGAGAAACCAAACTAGCCAATGTCCATCTGAAAGGCTCCCATAAAATCCAAGCAAGTTACCTTAGAAGCAAGGTATTTCACTGCATCCTCTCTTGGTCTCTGGCTTTCAGGAGAACCAGATGCACAAGGTGTTTTAGCCATCTTGAGACTGCTTATGGAAGAACTCGGTGACAGCAGTGGAGCGAATGGAAGATCCTGGGCAGGATCTGATGCTAGAGAAGAGACTGACCTCATTACAACGTCAGCATACAGGGATGACAAGATATGGAATACATTTCTTGGTTAGGGCCAGAAGTCTTTTAATAGATAGAGTAAATGTGTCCCCAAACGAGAGATCGAAAGGACCAGACCAACCTCGCACCCATCTCCATTCACCTACTCTCCTTCCCTGAAGATCTGCTATTTGCTTCCTTCCTGCCTGCCTCTGTCCATCTGTCTATCCATTCCACCTTTCCTTCCTTCCCTTCATTCATTTATCTGAGGCAAAGTCTCACTATGTTGTCCAAACTTCCCTATGTTCTCTGAACTTCTGAGCTCAAATGATCCTGTTGCCTCAACGTCGCAAACATCTGGAACTACAGGCAACTACTTCCACCTTCAGTTTCCTTTATTAGAGTGTTTTAGGTTTTTAAAAAGAATCTTGGCATGCTCTCTGATTCTTGTTCACCACACTGAAAGATACTTTCTGCCATAGGTTTACTCTTTATAAAACGAGCGGGGAATAGTCAGATATTGGCTACGCTGTCATATCTTACTCTGTAATGTCAGAAAATCTAGAAAACACAGTCTGTGGCAAAATTTTAAAAAAAAAATCTGCATTGAAAAAAAAAAAGCACCAAAAGTGAAAAACAGAATTGTGCATTAGACTCCATCTGGTTTATCCTGCCAGAAGTCTACCTGCTTGGCTTCAGGGCACAAAGTTCTCAAGAGCCCTGTTCAGGCCTCCCTAACCCATCTCTGTCTCAAAGAGGCAAAGAGTTCCAGGTCAGGAGAGTCTCGGGGAAGGCTGGCCTTACTCCAGCATCGTGTCATACACACGATGACAGATGGAAGTATTCAGATCTATCACTTAACATACAACTGTTAACTTGACATATTAGCTGGAACGACTTAAGGAAAACTGGTAATTTATGTCTACCCAAACAGCAATTTCCTTCACCTATCTTACATTAATAAACTAGACAAGTAATTAAACATGGACATACTTTTAGGTGATGAACTGGGGCTGCTGGAAGCAATCTGTCTCATGCGGCTTCCGTGGCAGCTCAGTGCCACCAACTTGGAAATGATTGCAGTCTTCCCAAAACCTACATTTCCAACAATAACTGCTCCTCGATTCTCTGGCAGTTCTGTGTTCCTCAAGCTTTCTTCTATCTGGTGAAAGAGCCAATCCCTTCCCACAAACACAGAGTCTGTTGTGATGCTTGGAACTTCAAAGAGCAAGGGTTTCAATAAAATGTCTTGTGGCTTGTAGGGAGCAAATCGTGCTTTAAAAAAAAAATTTGAGAAGAACATCAATTTTGCACACCAAGAAACTCAATATAGTACTGCTTGTTGTCTTTTAAATATTTTAAATCTAATTCTACTAACAGTCCTATAATTTCTAAGTTAACATACTCTACTAGTCCCATAAAGCATATTATTAAAATAAATTAAGTCTTTTCATGGCTCTGAACCTATTCTCATTACCAAAGCAGACACAAAGGAGAAGCAATGCACGAGGCCGAGCCACATCTCATTGGTTTCACTGTGTTGTGCACTACAGACAGGCACAGGATATGGCAGGCAGGGTGCAAAGAACTGAAACAGAACTGATTCTGTGAGCAAGAACTCCAGAGAGTGGAAAACTACCCTTACTTCGAAACAAACTGCAGAAATACTTTCAATACCAGATATTATTTAATCACAAATTTTAAGGAGGAAGCCCAAACTTTTAAGGAGGCCTCCTAGAACACTTTACAGATTCACTTTTTTACACACATGCATTTATCATATCATGTCTTTTAAGCAGCTGGTTTGTATGTGAGCTATCAGAGACTTTCGATATTTAGTGAATGAACTCATCATATCCATTATGACACTGGGGACAAGGATAAATACCTTTAACTTCCTGTGCCCTACCTCCGGCTGTGCTGTGCCAGGGCAATCTAATTGATGTCCGGAGAGGAGCATTTCTCTGCCCATCTAAATAACTCAGGTCTTCCAATTTAGTAGAGCTTGTTGCTGTAATATTAAATAGAAGTTCGGTTTAATATTGAGTTGAATGTCATACCTAAACTACTGTAAGTTATAAACTACTAAGCAATTCGGTTCAGGCTCTTCATAAAATTTATTCGAAGATATTTGTTTGGCCCCAGTTTATTATTTTTCCAGCAATTCAGTTAATTGAAAAGTGGTAAAAATCAAATGCTACTCATTCTTAAATCAAAGTTATGTTGATATGGTTGTCAGGATTCATTATTCCAGGAAAGAGACAGATTTCACCATAAAATGTTTTTATGAAGAAACTTCACAATCAAGCATCACCCAGTGAAGCTTCAGTGCTTACTTCAAAGACGTAGTGTGGTACTAGACTCCTCCCTGCTGCACTGGGATGATGCTCTCTGCTGTCTGGAATTTCAGCCTTGTTTATTAAGTAAGCAGATTCTGCATGCACAACTCAGAACACAAAGTCCTGAGCAGTAAAAGCACAAACGCTTCAAGTTTCAAATATATATAAATGTATTTTAACGAGTTATATATTGCACTATAGTATACAAGAGTTGGTCTATATTATTTTAAATTCCAGAGTAAGTAATCATGTTTACTTCTAACCAAAACAGCAAGATTTATAGCACACAGGTAGCCATTAAAAAACATGAGGGACATTGACACATATACCTGAGTTGTACAGATTATAAAACTGACTAGTATGAAAAAATTCTGCTAATGCTCAGCAAACCTTAGAAGCAACATTACCTGTTTCTACCTTTAAAAATAACCAAAACCCCATGTGTATGTTCTAAGTCTAAAAGAGATTAAGTAAAATCAGCCTCAGTTGTCTTACAGACCCACAGTTGAGTTATTTGCAGTACATTCTTCCCTGAACCCTTCCTCCTTCCCATCCTATTGTCCTCATTGTCCCTGCCATTGCCTCGCATCCTGTCCTTTGACAGGAACTTGGGAGACTCTGTGCCTGACTTGGGGATTCCCTGTCCCTCTTGATGCATCTTCTAAGGGCAATCAAGATGGTCCCTCCCGACTCACCTTCCTAATGAGAACAGGAACATCTGAAACAGCACTAAATCTTCCTGGTGTGCATCTGAAGCCTACTCACTCACTGCGCGCATACTTAAGGGAATTTTTGCACATCACTAGAGACCACACAGATCTCTCCCATTAGAAAGAGTGGGCTAACTCCTTACGCAGGACTTCCAAATGGATCTAAGGTACAGTAACTTTCTCTAAGTCCTTCAAAGCCAGACTGTGTGAAACTTCTTGGAGGGACAGCCAGACTCCTGATTTCCCCATGCCTCCTACGGGAATGTGGGTTACAATGTATTTCTGAGCTTCTGCCCCAGATGTGGGACTCTGACCCACCAGCTTGACACACACCTTGTGATGAACCCCCTCTGTGGCTCAGGCAGAGGAGGTTGTCATAGCCATTTTCCATGACTTACCAGAGCCAGGACAGCTACAAATGTCCTACATGCTGCTTCAGACAAGGGTTTCCTATTTCCCCTTACCTATCCCCTAAATACAATGTTTAGTTTAAAATTCTATGATAACTAAACGCATTTAAAATATGCAATTGTAAAGGACAATCCAGATAAAGATCTGCAAAGAAGCTCTAATCTGACACACGGATAGGGGGTAGTGAGGTTTCAGGTGCCTGTTTCTGGATTTTCTACCCGCAGAACATCAGCCCCACAGCAAATAAAGCAGCCTCGGCACCTCCACAATGCTCGGCTGTTTGTCCACTGCAGATGCGTGGAAGCAGGCCTTCGGGTGACCAGCTGCAAGTAACCGGCCTTGCTTTCCAAGTTAGGTGGGGAAGGTAGAGAGAAATGGGAGAGGGGAGAGAGGAAGAGGAGGGAGAAAAAGGGAGAGAGAGGGAAAGAGGAACGGGACACACACACACACACACACACGACTGAGAGCAGATTCAGCCGCTCAGCTGTGCTCAGGGTTACTTTCAGTGGAGCACTGACTAGGATCTCTCTCTCTCTCACACACACACACCACACACACACGACTGAGAGCAGATTCACACACACACACACACACACACACACACACACACACCACACACACGACTGAGAGCAGATTCACACACACACCACACACACACACGACTGAGAGCAGATTCTCACACACACACACACCCACGACTGAGAGCAGATTCACACACACACACCACACACATACACACACACGAATGAGAGCAGACTCACACACACACCACATACACACACACAGGACTGAGAGCAGATTCTCACACACACACACGACCAAGAGCAGATTCTCTCACTCACACACACACACACACACACACACACACACACAAACACACACACACACCCGAGAGCAGATTCAGCCGCTCAGCTGTGCTCAAGGTTCCCCTCCAGCGCAGCACTGACCAGGATCCTTCTACCTTCTCATACACACCTATCCAACTGCCAGACTTAAATTTGTATTAACAACAAACACCCTCCAACGCCTGAAAACCATTCAAGGGTAGGACAAATCAGAGGCAAAGCAGTAATTTCCTGCTGTCGTAAAGCTATGGCTCACATCTCTGCAAGGAAATCAATTACACACTTACTGTGCATACAGATGCACACTGTCGGACACCTGGGGACATGCATATCTCAAAACGGTACAGGAAAGTTTGTTTGATAAGGAAGCAGAGACCTTGAAGCTGAACCAGCGAACAAAAATGTGCTAAAACCCTGGGTTGTTGACTAACCTATCACAGGTAAATGCCAGTGAGTCAAAGCATTTCCCAGTTAGTGCTTCAAGAAAACTGGAACTCAATCAGTAACGGTGTTAGCTGGTTTCCTGGAGAATTAAACATACTGTTGTGTGATTCACTCAAAAAGGAAAAAAAGTAGTCAAAAATGGTGGAACTACAGCCCAACTACGACATTATCTGATATAATTTTAAAGGCTCTATACCCTCTAACTTAATGATGAAAACTGTGTCCATGTTACACATTTTGATGCAACCTACAGCATTTCAAATCAATCCTACTTTAACAAATACCTTGACAAAAAACACCTCTGTGTAGTTAAGCAGCCTCTACATCTAGCCAACTTACTTCCACCATCTTTCACTGCACTATGCAGTTAATAAAAAACCACAGTTCTTTATAACAGATTTGATGACAGTAAAGAAAAACAAAATTACAGAAAAGGTTGGTGGCCTTAAGAAGTATTCCTATCTCCTAGGCCGGTGCTAGGTCCCATGGGGGTAAGGTCCTGTGAGCAGAGACCTGGTATCATTCCCTAGTCCTTATTTTACTCCCTATGTACCAAAACACCTTTTCCACCGAAAGGCACTTGTTTATGTGCTTCTTACATACAAACACTCCCAAGAGATTTCAGTGTGTGACCCCTCACATTTTATTTCAATCTGTCTAACATCGAGTATTCACTGTTTGTAGCAGCGAGTTCCCTAGTCACTAAACAAACAGCACTGCGTATCATCTATCCCAGAGGTGGCAAACTTTCGGCACATGTGCCACACAGCCAGCTGTTTGATATCAATGGACCATCACTGCTCAATACAATGGAATCTTATTCCTTTCCATGAAACTTGAAATATCTTGTTGTTCTTTCCTGAGGTTCAGCTTTAGGGGTAGGAAAGTAAGCAACAAAGAACCTATCAGACTCCTACTTTGTTAATAGATATTATGTCTGTTTCCTTTCAAAATATGCATTTAGTTTTGAAAATCTACAATAGAAAAAAAAGTGAAATCCATTATGCCAGATAGTCTATGCTCAAACCCAGAGGTAAATCCCTCCCATTCCACCAGAGGCCTGGCTCAAGGGCATCAGTGTGCTAACAAATGAGCACAGCGGAAATGGGCAAGCTCTGCTCTGTAATCAGCACGGTGTCTTGGAAAAGCTCAGCTCACACCCACTGTTCCTTCACATGGTGGGAGACCACATAAAACACATCCAACAGAAAACATAATGCCAACGAGGGACTTCTAACACTGCTGACATCAACATTAATGTGTTTGCTAATTTTAGAAAAGGATTGATTAGACTGAATACAAGTTTGCCATTTTGCTTGAAAAATAAAGCTGCTAATGTAAGTGACCCATTCATCATAACCAGGTATGTACAGCCAAAAACACCTCGGGTGCAAAATATGTCAAAAGGCTGAGATGGTGGTGGGAGGACACAAGCCTTCAGAAGAATCAGCAGTCACTAGCGCTACTGCTCTCTAGTAGTCCTCTGAGGCAGACAGACCAAATCCTTCTTCCGGAACAAGGCCGTTCTGCTTCCGTTGAAAGTGAATTAGAGTTGTGCCTCAGAACTTTTCCATTAAGGCCGTTTGTTTACCAGATGCTTAAGAGTTCTATTGTAAAGAGTCCCCAACAACAGCCAGAATGACCTCGCACATCCCGAAGGAGCAGTATAAAGTACAGAAAACTCCTTTGATGTCGGAAGAGATTATCTTGGTCTGTGCATTAGGTGGGGACACATTTTAAGTGGTACTGTGCTCACAAAGAATTACCATAACAAGTTTTCTTCTAAATTCAGCCCAAGAGCTTGGAGTGTAGAAATACAAGACCTTCAAAAGCAGGTAGGAAGGCTTCAATGCAAAACCTCTCCCCACCCTCCAGACACAGTTCTTGCCACTGACCAGTCTAATCAACAACCTACCCTGCCACTTGTGTCCTCCTGTACCTTACTTCCAACTGCTACATGTCACCCTCTCTCCAGCTGGTCTTGATTCCAGCTGTGAGCACCATCACAAGTGCATCAGAGAGAAAACATCCAGCCTCACATCTATGGACAGGTTTCAGTCAGACAAAAGCAAAAGTGGAATTAACTTATTCCTGTTTACCAAAAGATCATAAAAAATCACCAATTTACTCAAGGTTAAAACCACACCAAAGGACAGTGTGTGTACCTTCCCCCCTTAAATACAAAGAGACAAACAGTCCAAGTCATAGATTCAAAGAGTTCCCAAGAAAAGCAGTCATTTAAAGATGCTAAGCCCCGTCTTAGCTTGTTCACAGATGGATACACTGAGGCCTAGGAGAGGTAACTGCCTGGCCAAAATCACAATGCTGGCTTGTGACCCCTGGATGAGGGTCCCACGTGAGGATGGTGAGCCGGGCTCTTCAGACTCAGCGAGGTGACCCTTCCCGAGGGACGCGGGGCCTTACCTGCAACTGAGTTGGGCCGTGGCATTATTAGCGAGCTGGAGCTCTGAGAATAAGGGACCGGACCATCTCCAGCTGAGGACTCCGCTCTGGGTAGCTCGCTCTCCGCTGGCCCCGTGGTCTCCTCCTCTGCCACTGGGGAGCAGTTATCTGCCCTTCGATCATGAAGTACTCCCTTCTGAACCCCTAACCTCAGGCTTCCATCTTTACTCCATTCCAAACTGGAGCCACTCCGGTCATCATTTTCGGATGAACTTGTAATTGTGGCTGAAATGAGAGATCACAATATTTTTGAAGGACACCAGGCGTGGCGGGGCTGCTGGAGCTCACACACATACAGTGCCCTCGCCAGGATCAATGGAAAGTTTTCCAGCCCACACAGATTTTTATCAAAGTACGTTTCATACAATGTGTTTTGGTAAATTAAAAAGAAATGTTGCTTATCAGGGGAAATAAACTGCTAAATCACTCTACAGGAAAGACAAAAAAATAACCTTCTGATAGGAAGATAATGAAAAAGCTGTCAAAAAGTATCTGAGACTTAACAGCCCATCTATGCAATTCAGAGATAAGGTTTTTAGCCCAGGTAAGTTGCTTACATCTCATTAAATTCCATCGAATCTTTAAAGGTCTTAAGCAAATGAATATTTGTTAAGGGAGGGAAGCAGGTAACACAGTTAACAGAAAAGATGCAAAAGAAAATCTATAGAAACAAAAATACAATTATAATGTCAATCAGAGAATCTAATCCTTAAAATTATTGCAATATCTGTTCAACACAATCCAGACAGCTGACCTGACTAACTCCTGCAGCAGCACAAAATGGAGACTCACTCCCTGACCAACACAGAAGGAATGCTAGGATGGAGAATTAAAGTTTAACCTTGAGAGAACCGGGGGGGGGGGGGGGGGGAAGATGCAGAAAAAAATCTTTTGTAAACATCTTGGCAAGAGAGCAGAGGAATACGATAAAGAAGCAATACTTACCCTACATAGCTTCTATACACAGCCATTCTTAATTGACACTTGCTGAGCTGCCTGGGTCCCCTGAAAACACAGGCCGTGGGGCCAGCTACTGTGCCCCACTGGTGACCTACTCTGGCCTGTGTCTCTGTTTCCATCCCAGCAGCCCGGCCTCTGACTGGGAGCCTCACAGATGGGAGTGCACTGGCCACCAGACTTAGCCGCCCAGAGGGAGCGGCTTCCTCGCACACCCTCAAAGAGCCGCCCTGTATCAGGGGCTGGTGAATTAGTGCAAACAGAGCCAGTTATTTAGGATCAAAGGGTCTGAATGGGTTTGGTTTTATTTTTACAACATTCTTTAAGATTTAAAAGTAAAGACAAAACAGTTTCCTTGTTGTGACCGCAGGACATCCTGCCACAATTCTAAGAAATGTCCTTGCTGCCAGAGCCTGGACTTAGGCCCCTCGGGTCACCTCCCTATGTAAAAACCAAACGTCGGGGGAGGCCTCCCTAGAGAATGGCAAGCTGCCCTTGCATTTCTTCACCGCACCTGGCATACTGCAAGTCCGTGGTGGACATTTTACTGAATTAAAGAGCAAACGGATGAACTTCACAGCCCCACTTGCAGCTACTGACCTCTCTGACCTCACTTTTACTGGTTCAAGATTGTTGACCCTGAAGCACAGTTAAGTATGAGCCGATTTGGGATGATCTGGGGTCAGTCTTCCCTTTTGGCTGTTGGTCATTATTATGCCAGCACTTCTAAATATTCTAGTAGTAGTAAGTCATACCTCCATCACTTTGGACTCCATCACAGAGTTTAACTGTTCTCAAATGGATTATGCATATGAACCTAAGTGCAGCAAATATTATGCTATCACTGGTGGTAGCAGTGGCAGTATAGCAGCAGCTAACATTTACTGAAAGTTTAATATATATCAGAAATGAAGCTAATGTTTTATAGAAATGATTTATTAATGAGTTTATTGCTTATTTATGCTAATTAATTATTGATAACTGTTAATAAGCTGAAAACATAAAAGTATTAGACAGTCCTATAATATGGACTATAATAGGTAGGGGATTTGGAACTGAACGCTTTTCTGAGACATACTGTTGTAAGTTAGTTTCCCAGGATACCTCAACATCTAAGTAAGGGAGAAAAGTTCCAAACTAGGGGTAGGGGAATTTCCTTGGGTTTTACTGTTGTGGCTATTTTATTTGAGGATAGTTGGAAAATAAAAATATAACTAAGTAGCTGGGAGTTGTGGCACATGTCTATAATCTCAGTATTCTAGGAGGCTAAGGCAGGTGAATTCTAAGTTCCAGCCCAGTCTCAGTAACTTAGTTGAGACCCTGTCTCAAAATAAAAACAGGACAGGGTGCTGTGGATATAGTTCAGTGCAGGCCCTGGGCTCAACTTCCGGTAGTGCTCAGAAAGGAGAGGGTAAGAAGGAATGGAGAAAGGAAGCAAGGGGGTAGGTAGATAGAGAAGAAAAATGTCTGAATTTGTCCTCATCTACTCTCTGTAAATGCAATGTACTTTCAAATCAGAGCCCCAAGGATTTGGGTCCTAACTAGGGACTCTCACAATGGCAACAGGGTATTGAACTACTGACTTCCTATTATAATGGACAGCAGGACTTGCAGCCTCAGAGCCCAGGGAAACCTGAAGTGTGGGACAGGCTAACGTCCCGTTCTCACTCTCTACATGGTGCCGGAGATCCGATAGGTGGAAATATTCAGAGCCCTGGCAGTGAGAGGAAGGAAAGTGGGTGGAGGAGGAAGGCTCCTAGCCATAGAAACAGTGGTTGGGAAGAGAATTCCCAGATGGGGTAGCCACTTCAAAGGAGGGTAGCACAGCGTCAGAGTTTAATAGTGAGAAGCTCTTGTGAGGAAGAGGAGCAGCCAGCCCACTGCCCATCCAAGGTAAGTGTCAGAGAAGGCAGTCAGTCTGTCTACACTCAATAGGTAGTGACAGCAGGGAGCAGCAAGGCCCACAAGCTCCAGGTCTCTCCACAAAGATGCCCCACTGAGAATGACCCATTCCACAGATACTCAGCACCAGATCTTCCAGCTCACATGGCTGAAGCCCCAAGTTGATAAAGATGGATGTATCCATTTCCCTGCTACCGAAAAAGACATCAAATAGGGCAGCCCCACAGGTGCCAAGACAAAAGCTGGTTCTCCCAATTAGCTACTCAAAAATAATCATTCTTCCTTACTAACAGAGCTCAAACTTCTATTTAGGTTAACACTGTCACCGTCACAAACATAGGTGACACATACAAGCATTTAGGACTTTTAGAGATTTTCTTGGTAAGTGCTATTTAACATCTTTCAAATTTTGCATAATACTTAAAGTTCCCTAACAACTAAAAAATTCTAACACTTTATTCCCTCAAAAGTAGAGGTCGCAGCATTGGTCACTGAGGGTGTGTCATTGTAACCAACCTCTTCTCCAATCACCCCTCTGTCATGCAGGATTCTGCAATATGGGATTCTGCAACAAGTTTCATTGAGCTTTCAGGTCTTGTTATGCCTGACAGAGTGCTGGTAAACTGGGCTTAATTCTGCTTGTTGATTCACACACGGTACCTTGGTATAGTTTAAAAGTTCCTTTAGCTTAGTGACAGCCTCATCTGCCTCGGTAGGAACAGCACATTTAGCCAGACTGGTTAATACACAAGACTGAAAAACTTCCAAAGCACATTAAGACTTCTGGGCACAGGCATGATCACCACTACAAGGATGAAGTGGTGGCCAAGTGGGGATCTATCCATCCCACTTTACAGACAGGAAACTGAACACACACAGTCAGCGCTGTATCCAGGACCAGTCTGCACTGCACGGACAGAGCATTTCTGAAGCTTTTTTGCTTTCACCAGTAGGATACATAAAAGGGGTCTTGTAGTTTTGGTGGTAAAAACAGAGTGTACACATGAAGATCTTACTAAGACCAGCCATACTGCTGCCCACTCTATCAACAAACCTGAGGGAAGGCTCTACAACAAAACTTGTCCCCTTCTTAAGTTTTTCATTACCTCCTCTTTGCCTTCTAAAGGTTCTTATTATGTCAAAATATTTATAAATTTATTTAAAATCAAATGGGGGGAATTAGTGTAGGCCCAGGGGCCAGCAGGCAGTTGGCTGAGATCTAAATCAAATTACTGGTTTAAGGGCTGAAGATTTAGCTCAGTAGTTCTGGTGCCTGTCTTGAAGCACAGGGGCCCGGGTTCGATCCTGAGTAACCACATACAACAATGCTGAGTGTGGAGACTCACACCCACCAGCAACCACACATACTATAGTGCTGGGGGTGGTGGCTCACGCCTGTAATCCCAGCACTCAGGAGGCAGAGGCAGGAGGACTGCTGTGAGTTCAAGGCTGAGCTCAGGGCCAGCCTGAACTACAAAGCAAGACCCTGTCTCAAAAAAAAAAAAAATATATTGGTTTAAAAGAGTATCAAGACACCTAGACATGGCGTACACCTGAGGTAGGAGGATCACTGTGAGTTCAAGGCCAGCCTGGGCTACATAGCAGGATATCTCAAAAAAAAACAAACAAAAGAGTAAATGCAACTACAATATGAATCCAGAATTGTTCAGAAACTAAGGACCCAAAAGATCAAATGCATGCCACTGAGATCTCTCTCTCTGAGCTACTGGAAAGACAAGAGGTATGAAGTGTCCCTAGGGAGCTTGGGTTCAAATGTGACTTCTTCCCCTTTTGAAGATCCACAAAGTGGCATGAATCTTCAGGGCCACCATCAGAAAGGTACACTGTTGTCTAACATTAGTGTTATGGTTTAAATCAAGAATGGTTTATGTGATTTATACTATCATTACTGTTATGGTTAAATCAAGAATGACCCCCAAAACTCTCAGGTGGACTAAGGCAGGGCTTTGGAAAGGTGACTGAGTCACAGGAGTGGTATAGTTGAATGCTAGGAGATGGGGTCCAGCTGGAAGAGATGGGTCATTGGGAGCTCAGGCAGAAGAGTCTGTCTCCAGGCTCCTTCCTTTGTTCTCTGCTTCCTGGGCATCATGATGTGGGCAGCCACTCCCCCGCCAGACTCTTCCACCATGCAGGCCTGTCCTGCCTTGTGGCCACGCTGACCACAGGCTGTAACAGCAAGGCAAAATAAACCTCTCCTCTCAGTGTCAGGCACTGTGTCTCAGCTATGAGTAAGTGACTAAAGCAATCACCTTATGCAACTGTGTTTCTTTCTTCTTACTAACAAGGACCTTAGCACTGTTTATCCATTTATGAGAAAAATGAATAAAATCCTAAGAACCTGGCTTATCTTTTTCTTGCTGTTATTATTTACTTCTTCTAACTCACGACTTCACTAAGAAAAACTCTGGTTTATATAAATAATCACATGTGGGTTACTACATGTGTGAGCATTTCTGATCACCTGGGGAGGAAGGAAGTAGAAATCAGCATCTTTAGGGAACAGCCGCACAGGCTAACAAGTGCATTGTAACAGGCTCTGTCCTAAGCTTTTGTCGCATCTCAGCTCCCCAGGACAGCCTGGTGGGCGGGAAAGCCTACAGCACTAGGCAACTCACTGGGCTCCCACACTGTTCAGGTCACGCCACAAGATTTGTAAAATCTGGGCCACGTCCTACCAGATACACTGATAAGCTGATAAAAAATACCGACAAAAGATACATTTTAAAGGATATGAGGGGAACAGAAATTATTATTTTCTTCAAATATGCCACAGGTAGTCTTCCATTCTCTATATTCCAAAAAAAGGGCATTATATGAACTTTATCCTACCCTGAGTTTGAAGAAAATTAGACCCAAGGGTCTATGTAAAGCCTCTTACTTCCTGCATACAAGACTGTCTGCTTCCCTTTAAAACTGAAGAAAAATAAAGCAGTGTTTAAATAAACAAATATTTGCTAACCTCCATATTCACTTCAATGATTGATAGGAAGAGTTTAAAAGTCAGAACACTGGACTAATGAATTAAAATCAAACTAAAAAGGAGTATGACAGTTATTTATACAAGTAGGAGAAGGGAAGAACTGAATCAAAAGAAAAACCCAGCTACTACATGTTCTGCCTCCCAGGACCTAACAGAGTAAATATCACTGACAACTTCAGGAAGTTCTATTTCACTGCAGCAAAAGAAGTCATGGAAGAGTTAAGAGACAAGTCAAGGCAGAAAGGTGAAAGATCTCTAGTCTCCCCGCACGCCCGACCCACAGGTCTCGTTGCTGTCCTTTGCACTCACACCCAGCAGCCATCCACGACACCAGTCCACACTTTGGATTTCCTCAAGTGACAAAGGGAAAGTTTGCCCGGGCAAAACCACCCTCCCTCAATCTTTCTGCTCAGAACTGAGTATGTTTCTCTCCATCCACACCCTGGATCAGCTCCACCTGAAAACAAGCCACACAGAACAGTTGCTCTCAGACCTGCAGTCACATCTGTTACTCTTCTTCCGCCTAACACAGAGAGGAGCCCAGGAAAACCCACAAGATACCTCTCCTAGCACGCCAGAGGGACGTCCCAGGTGGGGTGCCCCAGACACCTTCAGCTTCAGGGTTTCTCTGGCTTCTCCTCCTCAAAGCCCCAGAGAGCAGCCTGGCACTTTCAGCCAGCCCTGTCCTTGCTGGTGTTATGTTAGGAGCCCAGTGCACTGGACTGTGACAGCCAGATCTCTGTACCAAATCTCCAGCTCATGCTGCCTGCATTGCGCAAGGTGTACTCTGCCACGACATGCAGCAAGGCCGGGCCTGCCGAGGTTGCCAGCTGCATTCACCAGGCTCTCTGACTGTGAAACACCTAAGGACGGCAGGGGGGCAGGGCAGCATAGGAGGCCAGGCCTGGGTCTCAGCAAGGACACTGCCCAACTTAGTTCGACACAGCAGAAAAGAGGCCCCAGAGAGAATCTGAAGATTTAAAGGACACAGTATTTTCTAGTAAGAGCATGCCGTGTTTTTGTAAAGCTTTGCATATTCGTACACCAAACGCCTCCATGCTGGAGCTTCTCAGTCTAGTGATTCTGGAACTCCAGACTGTGGAGAAGAGAGGTCGGCATGTTATGTACCAACAGCGTGCATTTTCCATCAGAGAGGCCAGTCAAAGCCAAAAATGTTTTCACTTCTTCTCAACAACGGACAGGACAGATCAGCTTGTCATCCCACAGGCGGACACATTTTTGAGACAGATTCTATGCATTATCTCCATTGCTACAATACTGAACAAACTTGCTCCTATAACATGGTAGGCGCCCAGATGCCTGGTGCACTGACAGAATAGCCTGAAGAACCTGACACAACATAAATGAACACAAGTACAGCAGAACTCTGCTGACTGGAACCATCAGCAAGGTTTTCTCCCCCAAACTGAATACATTACCAAATTATATATGTACAGAAAAATTTTCCTCTTTCACCCCAGAGATTATTTTAAAAGCTTCTATAATTAAGGATGATTTTTTAAAATAGCAGGCAATAGAGCAAATGAATATCAACCCAGATTTGAAACACTCTAAACAGTTATTACCAAATCAATTTCAAAGCATTTTAATTTAGTGAACAGGGCAATACATGTGGCAACAAAGCGGTATTAGCATAAAAATCAAAATGGCAGGATTTATAACAAGTTAAAAAACAAAAGGAAAGTACAATTAATTCAGCTCTGTGTGCCTGTCCACCTGATCATCTCTGGGGACATGAATTCCAGGAAATACACAGTCTAAAGCTACCTCTGGGATCACTTTTATTTCACAGTTTGTGAGGAGGCAAAAGAGAGGCAAGGCAAAATAAAAGTCGGTTCTTGATAACTTTTTTAAAAAATTTCCTAAGCAGCAGGGCAGAAAATACCCTCCAAGCATCAGCAGGGTGCTAACCTGTGCCCAGCACTTTACTGCAAGCCTGTCTTACAAGAGAAGTGTTTCTGCAAAGGTATTCCCCTGTGTTTATGCCTGCCTTGTGATTCAAACCCAACAAGAAGAATGTAAGCCCCCAAGGAAAGAAAGGGTCAAAACCCAAACATTCCACCATCCTGAAAACCACCTCAGTGGTGAATGTGGTGAGGCAGGCACAAGTGCCAGGTCGAGGAGGCACACACTTGCTCTGTCTCAGAGACACGCAGGCCTCCTGCTCTCGGGAGCTCTCCCACATCATCTGTAAAGAGGAAACAGATGCAGGACGCTGCAGAAGTACTTTGGCAATTATGAATCCCAACAGGTCAAAGTAAGTCAAAGAAAGGAATGGAAGGAATGACTACTTTTAATAGGTTCTGCCTTCAGCCAGAATTTCTGTAATTGCTACCTTTAGGTCCTTGTTGGTACATTTATTATTAATGAATAGAAAGGTTTTATATATATATTTATCTTGACAGGAAAGCAGGATTTGCTTCTATTTCATCCAGTTTCTAGTTTTTCTTCCTAAATGAAGAAACAGCCCATTTCCTTAAAATACATATATAAGAAATATTTATCATGTGGCTATACATCCAAAAATTCAACATATTTAACTCAAAAAGTGTTTTAAAACTATTTTCAGCAATGGTTTTTTAAAAAGTCAGATTGGTCTTCATCTATATTCCAATGAGTATATGATTCCCCCCCCCCAAGTTAGGATTAATACAATTTACAATTTCCATTTATAACAGCTAGAAACAAGTTATGCTCAAAGGAGTGTTACTAAGGAAAAAGAATGTTTTCTCAGGCAAAGAGGAAACACCTTGAAAAGCGTATTTCTTTATAAGCTTTTTCTTTCTAAAGGAAGTTAATTATAAACTATTTTATGGTGATTAAGTACAGCTGGGTTTTACATTTGGAAGCGTTTCACATTGCAAATTTGAAAAAATCAGACATGAACTTCCAGGTGATACCTATGATTTTAATATGTAAGGAACAAGAAACTTTGCTTAAAAAACAGAAAAGACATTTTTAGGGAATTCAGTTAATCCCCTCCATTTTACTCCATTTGACAGTATTTTTATATGACAAAATTATACTTCTAAAGACATTTATGTTGGAAGAACTTAAACTTTTTGAAATAAGGTAAAGTGTGATTCTCCTCTGGATAATATAATAAAGTTGAAAAAAGGGCAGAGAATTTTATTAAGTCCTGGGCCTGGAAGGGGGCTAATGCACTCTTCCAATGGTCACTGGCTGCCCTTCGTCCTGCTCAGTTGTGGAAAGAGAACACTGGCAGGGCAGGGCACCGGCGGCAGCGCTGAGAAGGCTGCCCGGGCATGTGGGACATAGCTTTCTGTCCCTATATCTGTGAGGCAAAGATACCCAGAATGGTGAAAGCTAGCTAGTCAGGGGAAACGGAGGACTGTTTAAGTGGGTTGGTACTGTTTAAAAGGCCCTCAAATGCCTTGAATGAACTGGGCTGATAATGGGGTTGGGACAGTGCTCTGAACCCAGAGCTACCACAGCATGTGGGTGTGAGGCAGCTCTGTGCACTGTGCAGCAGGTCACCCCAAGATCTTTGCCCTCCCACCCTGCTGCGTTACCTGACAAGACTTAAACTACCTAAAATGGAAAATGAAATAGAAAGCTACTTTCTCCTTTCTCCAGGCCTTATGTAATCTGAAACATGGATCCCCACCAGCCCGTTTTACAACCTGCTGCCAGGCCTTCTGAAGCAAGAAGACAAGGTATCTCACCTTCATCTCTGCCTACTAGGATTGTGGCACTCCTAAAAATGTTGCCATTAATCATTCAAGATACCCAAAAGCTACCATCGCAGGCTACACCATATAAAGTCGGCATGTTCTTCTGATGGCAAAGCCATGGCCTCGCCCCGGTAACCAATCACAGAACTGCGAGTGAGTCCCAGGTGCAGCTCCACAAGGAAGCAATGGAACCTGCCCACCCCACAGAGCTTGTGGAGGAAGCTCCTTCCCTCCCAGGCTCCGCCACTCCTGTCTCTTCAAAGGTCTGCGGCTGAAGTCCTCCTAGAGAGGACATTCCTGCTCCTCTTCCTTGTCTTCCCTACCACACCCTCCATGTGTCCCTGGCAACGGGTTCTAATTCTGCAGGGCTGGAAGGTAGAAACCAGAGGCACCCTATCAACAGCACAGTGCCTCCCTCATTACTCTTCGGACCTTGTCCCATTCAAAAAAAAGAAAAAACAAGCAGCTTTGCAGTGGCAAGCATGATCTCGAGTCCATTTTCCATGGAAGTGAGACTCATCACCCCCTTCTTTACTCCTCCCAATCCACAAATACACAAATTTGTATTTTGGGGAGATAGCAACAAGAGATATAGAGCATAAAGTCATCGTGCACACACAGATTGCTGTGGGAGGACAGAAAAGGGGCAGAACTCTGCTGCAGACAGCTGAAGAATAAAAGAAGCTACATAAACAAATCCCTGAAGTTTGGTTAGATTTTTCAAAGGAGAAAGGTAGTAAAAATTAAAAGACAAAAATGTTACAGTCATGTGTTCCCATACACAGCAGGAATTTCTATTTATTCCTACACCCATGGTAGCTACAGTCAGGATCAGTGGTGGTGTACACACCATGCATGTACCACCACAGGCATGCAGAGCCTTTTCTGTCAGCACACAAGCCAAGTCACCCTAGCACCACAACTTACACAATTTTCCATATTCACCCAAGTTAAAGCAACACGTTGGCTTAAGCCATGAAACAGAGGAAAGTGTTGTGGACATGAAAGGCACTAGTTTATTATGAAGGCAGAGCATAAAACGCAGATGTTAAAAGGCTTCTCGAAGTTAGCTTGGAATATTTGGGAACTATGCGCAGTTCTTTAGAAACCCACAGGATTGTCCCTCTTTCCATGAAATGTGAGATTTGCAGCAGTTCTTTTATTCATTCTCACTCCCAACACTGCTACAAACTCAGGAGATAATCAGAGTAACAAGGGACCCCTGTTCTGTACAATGCCAAAATTAAACACGGTAAGTATACTGAACAAGATTCAGGTGGCACTGGGGGCGTGTATTACCAGCAGGAGGCTGATTACTCACTCTAGGTTGGGCAGACAGGACTACACTCAACCAAATATTAATTCAGAGCCTCCTCTGCAGCTCTATCTTTCATTTTAATACACAAAGCCAAACCTATAGCCCTATTCTGTTTAAAACAACTCTAAAATTTTCAACATCGTATCTCATTTGGGCGGTGAAATGAAGATCAGGTGGATCTTTGATACCGAAACTGATAAAACCAAAAACTGACTTGGTTATCATCAGAGACATGGAATACACAATATTAAGAAAAAGCTTGTAAAACTCAAAGTAGGTAACATTGGCCAAAATCTTAAGACAATCTCTCTGAAGGAGACAAACTTTCACAAGAGCCAAGAAATCTAAGAAGAAAGTCACCAGGTTACCACAAAGTTCATACCCAACACCTGGCCATAGTGGAACAGGAGCAGTGCGGGCACTACATAGCAGCTGGGGCTATAGGATAAGAGAATGTGGAACTGGCAGAATAAGCTCCCTGGAAGGCCTTGAAGGTGAATGAGAAGAATTTAAATCTCCTACAAGAGAATCACCCTGCACTCATATGAAATGTCCAGAATAAGCTAATCAATAGAAACAGAAAGTAGGCTGCTGGCCGACCAGGCCTCTGGAGCCTGGAGAATGAAGAGTGACTTCTAACAAGTGTAGTGTTTTGAGGATGATGAAAACGTTCTAAATTCTGAATGTGGTGACAGGTACCCACTTTTGAACGTATTTTTAAAAATTCAATGGTTTGAATGAGTGGATAGTGCAGTATGTGAATTGCATACTGAGAAAGCAATTAAAGCAAAATGAAACAAAATCCACTGAAGAGTCTGATGCCAGTGAAAAATGAAGGAAGCAGCTTCTTCCTGAGGCAGAGGGTCCCTCCTGGGACAGGGATGCTAAGTCTACTCTCAGACCCTGGTGTCATCTCCAGAGCCCAAACACAGCAGCCCAACAACCCGGTCTTTCAAACTGCAGATGGCTGAAGAAAATAAGGAGCTGAAATGTCATTCCATCTGGTTACATATTAATATGAAAGGAAAATTCAGTCCACAATAAAATATAAATCCCCTCAAAGAAGCACATAACTCAGCAAAAGGGGAGGTTCTGACTGTTCAGAAGAGCTCCACTGTGAAATCAAAACAACCACAGAGCAGCGAGGGCCTCCACAGTCCCCTGCAGAGTGCCCAACAGCTCTGCTGTCGGAAAGGCTCCAAGCTGGAGGCCAGACACACAGTGCGTCAGCTCCCAGGAAGAAATGGTGGTCTCTCTGGGACATAAAAGTAAGGGCTCTTAAATTCCTCAAGTCTAGTGACGCCTGATCTAGTACTTACTAAAGCAAAACCCTACTTTCCTAGAGAAGGCAAGATATATGCAAGGACATCAAACATGGCTCAAGCCACCCAGGACCCATCTGACGCTCAGGTCAGAAGAACCATGTGCACTGTGCAGGTGTGGGTACATGGGGGCTCAGGGAAGTAAGTCTTCCTTAGAAAAGCTCGGCCTGGAAGCAGCAGCTAGACTCCATGCTAAGAAACTAGAGAACATAAGCCTAAAACTGCTGCTGCCAAAGGAAGTGACCTTGAGAGGAGGCTGGGAGACTTCACGAACACAGATTTATTTCACCGCCCTGCTATGTGCCCTAGGGGGACCCAATGCCCAGCAACTGGAACTGATTGGTCAGGAGAAAGGAATTTTGTAACTGCACAGGCCAGATCTGATTTGGAATTTTTTTTTTTTTTAAAACCACATGAGCCCAGTGTAATAAAATAAACCTCAAGGAATGTAAAAGCTGATGCTTCAGTTCTCAGCTGCACATGGACTCTGAGCTATCTTACAAAGAACAGGGCAGGCCCTGGCAGATCGACCTTCACAGAAACACTAAAACCCTCTTAAGAAGTGCCCAGTGAGGGATCTGGTTGATGTGCATCGAGCCATTACAGTTCCGAGCAGTGCGCTTCTTACCTATAATTCCACTGTCCTTGCTTTCCAGGGTGGAACTAGGGCTGCTAATGGTCTCACAGGGACTTTTGTTGGCTGCCGTCTTGCTGACACAGCTATTCAAGGTTGAGCAGGGGCTATCGGTGCTAGGAGATGCGGTGCTGCTTGTTAGTGTGGAGCAAGGACTGATGCCTTGACTCAGAGCTGTGCACTGCAAGATGAACGGAAGGAGGCATTAGCGTGGCTTACACAGGACACTTCAATACATGCTTCTGTTATTGATCCTAAAATAGTAAAACTAAAGAACAAGAACATGGAAGACAGTTTTGAAACACAGGGGAAGACAAAAATAGGCACAGATTCGTACGGATATACTTATGGTCTTCCAAACATTACAGGAGAAGCGTCTTTGTTTGGTTTCCCTCTCTTGTGGTTTCCTTCGTAAAAAGGGCCATCTTACCAATAATTTACTGAGAAAGCACATTTGTAAAACAAAAATGGCAAACAGGCAGACTTCCTCTCATTTATAGCCTGCAGAAGACAAATGGGTTATTTGACCTCTGTACAAAAAACCTAAGGACTCTGTTTTTGCAGCATTTCATGAGCACAGCAGCTAGATTCAATTCTGGAAGATTTATGGGCTCTGTGACTGGGAGAGGAGCCTGGTGACCACCGCAGTCTCATCAGCCCACGACACCTCCCTCGCGTCCCACCGCGGAGACCTTCGCAGGAGGCAGAGGTTCTAGCCCCTCATTGCTATCCACATGCACACATCTCCACAGCGGTGCTGCTGGGTGCTGCTCCCTTGCACGGGGCAGAGCCTTCCCTGCAGGTGAACCGTCTCATCTCATCGTGTCTCATTTCATCTCCTCGTCTCCTATAAATCGTTTCCTCTCCCCATTGACCCTCTAAGATCCTAACAACTATACCAAAGCAGCCAGATGGGAAGAATGACACTATAAAGATAAAAGAACTATCCTTATAAAGGAATCCTTTCAGCCACTTTAATACATGTAGCTATTCTCTGGGCAGTGACTAGAAGGCTAATGTGGACATTTCCCTAAGTTCTGCTCCTTTCTGCTTTTCCCACCCACCCTCCCCCATCCCTAAAGAAACTTACAGAACAAACTACTGCAATAAATTTCAATATGCAACAGCCCAGAACTCATTTAACCTAACAATGGCTTCCCCCTCACAGAGTGGGTAAGACTGGTCACTGCTTCATTCATCCTCTGAGCAGATAGGAAATGCAGTGTCTTTCTCGGGCATTACCATGGTTTCATTTTTGTCTTCAATGGTTATATGCGTGGCACTTGGGATCCCTTCTCCCAGTAAAAATCCCAGCCTTGTCAACAGTTCTTGAGCTGCTGGCGAACAGCTCGGTTCATTATCGGCCTTTGGTTCTGGAACAAAGAAAGAAAACAATAAAGATGCCCCTCTGGGGAATTTCAGCATTTTTGCATCTGGATGAATTCAGACTACAGCTGCTTGTCTGACACTTTTGCATATTTTTATAAAACGCTCCAAGTTTAACAATGCTGCTTGTCCTCTAACAGTACATCCTAATTAGACTGTGACAGGTTAAGAAAACAGTAACAGGGACACTCCAAGTGCAAAGGGTGAAATATTTAATCGGAACCAGAAGAGTCTAGAGTCCTTTTCAGACAGGCTGCTCCTATTTCCATGTCATGTGAAAAATGGGCACTTCACACAGACCATTGAGTAAGAAAAGCATCTTACCCTTAAAGACCGTAGTGCGGTCAATGCCAAAAGAAACCAAAACAACACAAAATCCAAGTGGTGTGCTGGCAGAGGCCCAAGCTATTTAGATGTTGGAATGAAACTGAGAGCCAAGTTTTCACTAAACAAGACAGAGGCAGGAGGATTTTGGAGAAGAACTTGCTATGCATATTTCATAGCACTGGCAGTCACAACTAGGAATCCAACTCAAGTACCAATCATTGAGAATCTAGATTGAAACCAAGATTTTTTTTTTTTAAATCCCAGTGAAACAGGTCTTCAGAGACTGGATTCAGTAACACCCTATGGTCTATGCAGAGACAAAGAAAACTCAGTTTGAACTCTCAGAACATGCCACAGGGAATGCTGGGAAATACAGCCTTTCTTGAGTTCTTCCTAAAGCTAGTCATTTAGTACTTCGCACTTCAGAGAATCTTATTATTGGAGTGATTTAAATGTTGAGTTGAAGGCTAACTTTGTACCCAAAAGCCTAAGGATACTTTAATTATAATTGGCAAATAAAATATAAACATCATTCAAACATCCCTGGTACACTGAAATCAGTGTCATCAAGATGAAATAATATACAAAGTAAACTACACCTATAAAACTTGGAACTTAAAACAGCATGCAACCTAAAATAGGTTGGTTTCTGTTAATTGTCTAGACAACTTGATCCACACATAAATGAACCTAGTTTCTCTGGACAATAAAATCTTCAGGTAACAGGCAGAGCTCTTAAAAAATAAAATGAGGAAAGAACACAGCAATGTTCCCTCAGAATTACAGTATCTCCAATAAAGCTCAAAGTTAACTTTGCCTTTTGTAAGAGCTGCAAAAATCAAATTAAGCAAAGCTTTGGAGATCATCCAGATTACCTGCATTCACATACATCATCAAGTTTGCTAAGTCATGTACCCAGAATGGTAGCTACGAGACAAATGAGGTTAGGAGAATCTTCAGAAAAGAAAAGCAGCCATTACTTGCTTGCTCTTCAACTCTCTCACATTGGAACAGGAGAAAGAACTGTTTCCAGTTGGGATATGTTTAGTTTCTCTAGAAAACTACAGTAATAAGGTAACTGAAGCTTCATTACTCTGGGTCAAGTGAGCCTGGTGTTTCAGATCATTCGAGTTAAACAAAGATCAGTGGCCTGTGCCAACAGAGGGTAAGGAAGCCACCCTGGGGCCTGTCACCACACCCTGCGCTGCTCCACCAGAGACTTCAAACACCACAGTTAGATTCTCAAGCAGATGGGCACCTGGGAAAGGGAGGCAGGCAGCAAACCCAATCAACACAACCCAGGCACACCCAAGGGCTGAACCCCTCCGAACTGGATTCATCCCTTCCACCTCCCCTGCCCCAAGGCTCAGGCAGGGCAGCTGCTGTATCTCAGGAGGCAGCTAGACCAAGGGAAGGGCACAGATGCAGAGCAAAGGGGAGGAAGTGGGTGAGGGAGCAGTCCCAGGAGTTTCTCTTTTCCACGCCCTCTTTTCCTGCCCAATCTCCACACTGCTGCCCAATGGTGACTGTGCCCCAGAAAGTCTAGCTTCTGGTTCAACCTGAAACACCCTGGGGAAAGCGCCAGAAAATACTCCCAGTTGGCAGCTGCTGTGGAGGCGAGTGCAGCTGCACAGGCTTGGCTGCCACTGAATGTACCTGACATCAAGAAAGGCCAAGGCTTATGGCTCACTTGGGCCTCACTTAAAATCCCAGATGCTGGGAGGAGGGGGACAGGAAGGAGACATCACCACTACAGAAGACGTACTGCCACCTCTGCACTGTGCCTGCACCCAAATACATACCTAGATCTTCATTTTTTAAAATACTAAGTAACAATTAGTTACTCCAACACATGCCCCCCTTTCATGATTTGGGAAGCAGTGGCTGAGCTGGAGACATACCCAACGGTCTTGGAGTGGGAGTGTCTTGAGACAGAGACTCATTACACAGAGTTCAGACTGGCCTTGAACTCACGGTGTAGCTTAGGTTGGCCTCAGACTTGTACTGATCTGCCTGCATCAGCTTCCCAATGTTGGGATCAAAGGTTTGTGCCACCATGTCCAGCTTCTTTGTCTTTTCACATTATTCTTTCTTTGAAAATGTTTTCCTAGTGACCTCCTTAAAAGGTTCTGTGCAATCGGAATTCCTTCGTCTACATCAACTTATCTAAGTGTTTCTCCTTCCCTTGTGCACAGAGCTTTCTGCCACTCAAATTCCCACTCTGGTGGAAGGACCTCTGAGGGCAGAGTGGTAGCACCATTCTGGGAGAGACAAGCTCCCCAGAACTCACACGAGTGGGTACAAACCACTGTGAGATGAAAATACATTTCTACTTCCACAATTATTTGCCAAACACTGTGCTTTGAATACCTAGATGATCTCCTTTATGCAAATTATTGCTCCAAAATAATCTCTGAACAAAATTCTGCTCGGCCACTGTAAATGGAGAGTCTTTTTTGCACTCATGTGGTTAATATTAAATCATTCACCAACAAGGGATAGGCTTTACCCAGTATGTGAGGGACAATATAACCGTAGGTAAGAAAGACTTTGTGTCTCTTTGTATCTTACGTAAGAGCTATGTTTGGAGCTAGAGTAACAGGCCTTGCACTCCCTCAAGTAATATTCCTCCCAGTGACACACAAGGTCTCCAAACTGCACCATGTGGAAGGCTCACCCTGCAAAAAGGTAAAGGCAAGTTCTCGGGTCACTTCCTGCTGCTTTCATGCTCCACGCCCTGATGGACTATAGGGCACAAAACCAAAAACCCGAAGTAGTCTCCCAACTCTTGCCAAGATAACTTCAAACAATCAGTGCTTTTTGCAGTCCTGCTCTTGCCTTCCCTGCAGCTCAAAATGCAGGACGCGCTCACACCAAAGCAGTTCTGGGCAAGTCTCACGCTAATGACTTGCTGACCTTCAATCTCATCACCCTAGGGGCCATATCCACATCCCACTGGTTGCAAGTAATAGTGAGAAACACCTGATAAAACCTCAAGAAGCTAGAAAAGCTGGTTATCTCTACCAGCTTTAACACCGAAAGTCCCTCCTCACTGTTATTTCATTTTCTGATTTTACAAGCTCATATATATCCTCCAATATGTTTATATCTCTTATCTAAAAATATAGTTGTTCACGACTACTATGGCCCAAAAAGATTTTTATGGACTCACTATTCAGAGAGAACTTTCTTTGTGTGTACACACATGTGTTGTGTATGTGGAGAGTAGTGGTGGGGATGAAACTTGGTTTCCTGCATGTGATCCAAGTGTTCTACCACTAATAGACATTCCCAGCTAACAAATTCCCTCCTCTTGTTGATTACTGAGGCCTCAATCTTCCCTGTATCCACTGCGTCATTCCCACTTAACCAACTTTCTGGGGAAGGAATGAATCAAAGCTTTTGCACTGAGTGACATACCAGGTCCTCTTTGAAGTTTAGTTTTACTTTTGAGGCAGCCATGCTAAACTAATATATTGCCCAGGTTACACTCAAACTCACAATCCTCCTGCTCCCGGAGTGCTGGGATTACAGATGTGTGCCACTGCACCAGATCATTCCTTCTTCATAAAGTTAAGTTCTGTTCGTACCAGGGGTAAGACCATTCCCTAAGAGCTTCTTCCCTGCTCTTCCCCTCCATGTATCCATCCCACAAAGTACTGGGGCATCATTGAAAACATCACCCATCCACTAGCAATGTAACCTTCAACAACTGACCTAACAACAAGTTTCCAAGATGTCATTTGCAAATCAAATGTGTTCAATGAGACAAGCCATAAAACTTAATATTGACCCCTCCTTATCCTAGTCTCTCCTATCCATGATCTGTCTCTTGCTTAGCCTCTTGTCATCCTTGACTTCTAATTATGAGCATTTTCCTGCTTCTTTCTGGCAACTACTTCTCCTGAGCCAGCAGCAACTCCCCTACCACCAGATGTCCAAAACCAGTATGCAGAATAGATCATCAATTAATGAACTTGCTGTTTCTATTAATAATTTGTTTGTACAACATATTACACAAGTTTCAAAACTTTTCATCTTGGGCCGGGGATTTAGCTCAGTGGTTCTGGCACCTGCCTTGCAAGAGCAGGGTCCAGGGTTCGATCCCTACTAACCATGTGCAGCAGTGTCACCTTTCATCTCATTTACCACATATTGACATTGTCACAAAACTTTACTATCCTTCCTTCAAAGTATTTGAATTAGCTTTTTGTTCTTCAACTGTACTGCCACTTAGCTAAAGACCCTACTCCCTCAAATCTAGGCAGTTTTCAGACTGGATCAGTTTCTTCATCTCTGTTTTTATTGTCTTCTCTTTTTTTCCTAAGCTGGTAAATTCTCAAATGTTTTGGCCTCAGGACCTACTCTCAGAAATTAATGAGGCTTCCAAAGAGCTTTTGCTCTTGAAGGTTGTATCTGCTGGTATTTATCACACTAGAAATTAAAACTAAGAATTCATAAATGTATGTTATTTTAAAATAAAAACTCATTACATCTTAACTAAATTTATTAAAAATACACTTTCAAGTTAAAGTCAGAAGAATAACATTGATTTGTATTTTCATAAATCTTGTTACTACCTGACTTAATGGAAGATAGCTAGACTGGCAAATCTCCATCTAAATTCAGTCTTCTGGGATACATTTGTTTGTTGATTGACTTATCCTGGAGATTGAACCCTGGGCCTCACACTTAGTCCATCCTTGAGCTACAGTCTCAGCCACATGCTATATTCTTTAGTCTGGACACTATGATTCAGACAGCACCCTGAGAGATTTAAAACTGGGAAATATCGGAGTTATTCCAGCTAATTACAGATATCCTTTGATAACTCACAAAAAAACTTAACAAATAGCAGTTTCCTAAATGTAAGTTCCAATGCTGAGTCTGGACATACATCATTGAATTTTTCATAGTATTTTATAGTAAAATCCAATAGTCTGCTTTCTGGGGCTTTTTGTTTGTTTGTGTTTTGGTGCCAAAGAATGCATTCAACATGAAAGTTTTGTGTTTTAAAATAGATCTTTTACAATGTAAGATTTTGTGACGTCATGCATGGGTCAGTTGGAAAATACTGGTTTTGCAGATGTTGAAAATGTTGACACACTTTATTAGCCATCATCAAAATATTACATTCATTAATATTACCGCAGATCTCAACTTAAAAGTTTCGGGAAGCCACCAAGCTCAATGTGATAGATGCAATTTCCCCAAAAACTAATTGTAGTTTAAAAGGTCAAGTTTTAGCACTGACAACTAATTCTGTGAGTTTTTGTTTTTTAACTGAAGTGACAGGCTCATGTTATGCCTTGTGAAGAATTGTGACAAATACCCACTTCTAAATAATGAAAGTTTGTCAGTCATTATTTCAAAGAAAAATGATGCTGTGTTTAACAAGTGGCTGATTCCGCTTGGAATTCAAACAATCACACACTTGCTTTGCCATCATATTCTCACCATACTCCAACATGTGGCAGAGGTGCTTCACGTGGACATCCCACCTCATCACACACAATATTAAAAAGGTAGGCATTCAAGGCTCAGCACTTAATAACAACATTTACTATTTGTAGGGCTTTGTCAAGGACATTCTTCGGTGCATTGGTTTTCTCATGCGAGTATGTGGCAGTGAAGAGCATGAGTGTTAACAGGGACCTTGTCTTGAAAAACAGGCATCAGAAATTATACTGCCCATTGATGGTGGGGTTTTTTATTTTAATGAAAAACAATTAGAAATGAATAAAAATATTTTTAAAATTCTTATCTCTATAAAAATAAACAAAATTTCCTAACAAAATAGAAAATTACAATGATTAATACATTGCGTATTGTGCTCTGAAAAAAATAGCCAAAATGTTACTTAGAGTACAAATCTTAAAAGAACAAAAAGAAGAGACAAACAAAATGTATAAAAAATTTATAATCCCAGCTGTTCCAGAGGATGAGGTAGGAAGATCATAAGTTTGAAGCCCACCTGGGCAATTCTGAGACTCTCTCAAAACAAAATCAAAAGAGCTGGGGATATAATTTAGAGGTAACACAGCTGTCTAGCACAGGTAAGATCTTGGGTGCAATCCTCAGAACTGCAAAATAAACAGAAATGTACAAAGTTTTTATCTTACAAATCCCTGACAGGAATGAAGGACACCTTAAAAACCCACAACTCACATTTTAAGAACTTCTGCATTAAGTCTCTGTTACAGGAAATTCCTTTACTTAATAAATAACTCTAGTCACACAGACTCTTTCTAGTGACTCTACCCTCATACTTCCTCATTTGATTCATTTCTTAGGGTTGAAACAAGGTCTCTGCCCTTACAGATTCCATTCCCTTATCACTCACTCACCACTCTCCTACTGCCACTCAAATTTTTCTTCAATACTCTTTAGCTCACTCTTAATATTTCTTCTTCTTTTTTTTTTTAAGTAACACAACTCCCCTTTAGTTTGCCTATAGATTTTGATCTTACAAACTCTTCTACATAGGAGAAAACAGCAATGAAGATGAAGGAAAAATTCACTGGTATCAGGACACTGTCTTATAGGTTTCTGCTTCTACCAATTTTTTTCCCACCTATTATTCACAAATCATAAATAAAATACTGAAGTTTTATAGTCCTCACCTCTCAAAAAAGACTGAATCATTCCCCCTAGTGTAACTGACCCTGTCATCTTTAAGCAAATGGCGGCCCAGTTTATACACTGAGCTGTCTCTTGAGGCCCAGTTGGATTATCCAAGTGTTGGTTAGATATTTTTGCTTAGATATTCCACAAGCACTTAAGGCCATGTGCTTAAAACTGAACTCAATCAAAAACACATGTCCCTTCTCCTCCAGATCCCAGTTTCACATAGCTCCACAACAGACTTAAAGTTGTCATCTCTCGGATGGTGGTTACCAGGTCCTGTACTCTCAATAATCTCCTCATTCAGCATCCCTTCTTACCTGACCTTAATCTGAGACTTTACTTTCTCTCGTAACTAATTATTGATTTTGTCCTCTATGACTCTAGTCTCCTCCTGCCCCCCCCTCCCCTATTATCATACGATATGGTATAAATGTTTGGGCATATTCTCTGTTCCCCAAATCCCTTGATAAAATCCCAATCCCTAGGGTGATGGATCAGAAGACAGGACCTTCAGAAGATGATCAGGTCACAAAAGCATAACGACTGCAAGACGTGGATGTTCCTTTCCACCCTGTGAGGTGACAGGAAAAAGACAGCATCGACAGGTACTTTGCTTTCAATTTCCCAGCCTCTCAAAAGGTAAGAATTCAATTTTTGTTGTATATAAACCACTTGGTTTGTGAAATTTGTGTTACAGCAGTCTGAACCGGACTAAGACTCTTGGTAAATCTAAAGACACAGCATCGATTAAGGCTTTCCCATTTTTGGAATCTCTGACCCTTTCCACAGCTTGGGTTAGTCACATTACTTCCTTCCTTGAATTAGAATCACTTTTTATCTAGGCCTTTAATCCCTTATCAGGCACCAATACTTGATATCTGGTCTTAAATACCATCTAGCAATTCTCACAGCTTATAAATTTAATTGATACTTGAAGGAAATATACGAGGACGAATGGATTCACTACTCTAGCTTTTCTTCCACTGGATACATGCCAGGCATGCTCACTCCTATACTCCCACCTGACTAAATCTTAATCATTATTTGAAGGATACATCATCAATTTAAAATAAAATGAAATTTAGAGACAAAATTGGATCTAGGGGAAATACAGCTACATTTTATTTCTTAAACTAGGTAGTGGAAAAAGATAGGTACCATTATTCTTTACATCTCCTTAATTCTGTACATTTCTCTGAATATCTCAAATAATAAACAAAACCTAAGGTATCAAAAAATATTTACTTAAAACATTTATCTAAAAGAGATCACCTTCCTAGTAAAGTAGGTTTTCCTTTATTCTGTTGCTTCAAATGTGTTAATTTTATTTGCTAACCAGACTACCAGAAAAAAGTTTCATCATATTTTGAGATTGATCTACATTAAGCAATGACTCATGAGACTACTTTCTCACCCTTCCCCATCAAAGCTTGCTCAAGCAGCTAATGATGTAGTAAAGCAGTGTGAAACGAATTATGGTTGTCTCTATTATAAAAAAATAAAGTTGTGAGTCTTATAGTAATTTAATAATCTCTGGCAATTGGTCTAGGTTTTCTTCCCTTGTAAGACAGACACTAGCCCAAAACGATAGATTAACAATTGGAAGCTTATTAATAAAGACTTTTCTATGTGACATACAACTTACTAAGGTTTATATTGAGCTTGAGGACTTCATTAAGTAATTTTGGAGGGAACAGAAGAAAATGGCTGTGTTTGAAGACATTTTAAAATACTGAATATGATAGAATGTTTTCTTTCCCAAAGATGTTTCCAGTTGAGAACAAACTTTAATAAGCAGATTATTCTGCTTATCAAAAAAAAAAAAAGCTTATCAGGTGGAACCCATTTCCCAAGTGGCTTAAAAAAAGCAAGTTGCACATCAGAAGAATTTTGTATATGAATATATTTGTTATTGTTGTTTGTTTATTTTGTTTTATTTTTTGAGACAGGGTCTTGCTTTGTAGTTTAGGCTGGTCCTGAACTCAGTCTTGAACTTAGCAAACCTCCCACACCTCTGCCTCCCGAGTTCTGGGATTACAGGTGTGAGCCACCATGCCCGGCACTGTGGTATGTGGTACTGACTGCTGGTGGGCCTGAGTCACCACGTCCAGTATTGTTGTATGTGGTTACCAGGGATCAAACCCTTGCACTTGCAAGGCAGACATTAGAACTACTGAACTAAATCCCTAACCCCCAAAGAATTATTTAAAAAGACCTAAAAATCAAGAATTGATGGCATTTCATGATGCCACTAAACTAAAAGTGAGACTGCATGGTCTGGAAAGAGTAAACATTTAGATATTTCATGAGTATACATGAAATTTCAAAAGCATTTCAAAAGAGCTGTTTTCAATAGACTGTTAGTGTGGTGAATACAGACTAGTTATGCCTGACAGCCTAAAAGTGTTCACAGAGACAAGGAAGAAATGCCCAAAGAAAAGGGAAGCAGGAGACCAACCGAACTGTGAAGTGAAACCTAAGTGATGATATCAATATCAAACCTCACAGATTAGAACTGTCCCATCATGCACCTGAACATGACCGGGTAATATTCAAATGCAAGTAATTTTAGTTAGCTCAAGCCTCTCCTTAAGATCAAGGATCTAGACATAAAATTTATACTTTAACAAGGCATCTTAATTAATTCTATTGAAATTTAAAAGATTTACTGAGGATTACTGAACACATCACCCTTTGCTAACTGTTGAATTCAATTCTGTTAGGCAACCACCACCATCAAAGAGTAACCCTGCTGGACCAACATCATATATGTCTTCACATCCAACCATGTGCCCAGAAAACACACCCCAACTTACGCCTTTAAAAAAGTGAGAAGTACCCTGCTTTGCGATTTTAGCAGAGATAGAATTCTCTGGTCCTGTTTTCAAAGTCTGTGAGTTGAAATTTGGGTCCCCACAGAGCTTGATGAAGCCGGAGCAGAGAGCTTAGATCTTGGGAGTGAGCACACACACAGATCTTGGCCTCTCCAGCAAAACCAATGGCTGTACTTGAATTTAGCTTGGCCCACAGCCAAGCACAAGTACTTCTCCTCTTGCCAAGTAAGGTGGCCAATTCTGCCTTGGGCAAGGTGAGAAAAGTTGACAGTAGGGACTATTTATAACCTCCTTTCTTAGCTCAATAAAAATCCTAAACCTCTCCTGTCTCCCATCAAGATATCCATACATGGAACTCCAACAATCCTATCTTCATAACTGTAGAGACGACAGATTGGTGTCCAGACCAGGTTAAAGCCCCATGGGCATAATCAGGATGAAAAAGACTGGGGCATCAGGATGAGGTTAAGGGGTGGCAAGTTTAATCTAAAATGGGCAGTCAGCATGGTAAATTCATGATACTTCAGAGGAAGAGATTTTTGTTTTCACTTCAGCATATGGAACAGAAATGAAGTGGGCACTTGTACCTATGAAGTCACAGCCAAGAGCTCTTGTATTGCTAACAGCTGTCCTAACTTATACTACAGTAGACTCTGCACCTTTACCATATACCCCAGTGCTTTATGGCTCCCTCAGCCCAAGTCCTTGGTGTGAGTCTCTCCAATCACACAATTGGGTACCAAGTCAGGAAGGATAAAATGGACTTGCTCATGACTGGACACAAGTAATAGCACCTCTTGCCTACCCAGCATGCCCCCTTCTAAGCTTCTTGATTTCAACTTCTGGTTTTCCTCTCCACATATATTCTGCCTCATTTCTGTTAATTACTCTTTTCAGCTTAATTTCAGCTGTATTTTAACCACCACTCCACTCTCCTCCCATGTTCTGCTAAACACCACCAGAAATACAAAATAAATATATAACAGCCACAACATAATGGTAGTGTTTCACCACCACTAAGCAGAAAAGAGTGCCTAGAAGTGGCAACACAGGTGATTTTTACTTCCTATGTTTTTTCTAAACATTGAAGGTAAAATAAGCTTTGATAAACAGGCCAAAATTCCTGTCATCGTGTTGAGTCAGGAAAACAGGGTGTAAATTCAAAGTACTCAAATTGAGGTCACAGAGTAGTGAACTGGGCACTTCCCAGAAAAAGAACAAGCAAGCAAATTCATGAATTAATTTTTAAAAATAAAGAATTACTGATGCATCTACTATATGTGATTAAGTTCATAATGTGTCCTATACTTAGATTTAGATACTCCCCCCTTCAAAAAAAAAAACACCCAACAAAAGAAAAGATAAAGTACCTTAACAAAAATTTTTCTATCAATTCTTTTGGTCCCTACTTCAATACGGTCTAAAGAAAACTTTAGATGTTGAAAACAGAAAAACAACTTTTAAAAGTTACCAACTGCTTTTAAGAAACCTAGCTCTCACAAGCCTTTTCTAGTTAAAGTGTCAACAAGCCAGTGCCTGTTGTATATTCTGAAGTGGTAAAAATACTGAAAACAAAACATAACCTTGCAGATTCCTAGTTGACTGTCCATGTTCTGTGCCTGGGTAGGTCAGAATTCAGAAGAACCAAGACCCAAGCCTAGGTAACATATATACAGCCACTCAACTGTTACTAACCCATGTATATAATTCCAAGAATTCACATTAGCTGAACAAACCTCTACATACTGGCTGGAGAGGGTAAAACCTCTCAAACACAGTTAGTGCAGCTAAGTATTCCTTCAAGGGTACTCAAGTTTCATGCAGAAATACGGAATGCCATTCTGTACAACCTGGAGGGCAGGAAGAAGAGATCACTGGAAACATCCTTACCATTCTCACCGGGCTCTGTGGATTTGGACACGTCTCTAAACGGGGTCATAACCGCATCTCCAGGCACCCTGGGGCTTTCCACATACTTGGGCTTCCTGATGGGACCTGCAGTGGGAAAGATCTGAATGTGGCTAATTTATTTTCAGATTCAAATAAAAATTTCTGAATGTATAGTATATGTCTTAACCAGTATCCAAATATGCCTAGAAGAGCTGGCCCCTTCCCTCCCTTAAACATACACACACATACACATGTCAACCTCAGGGCAGACATGGAATATCCAGGCTCGGCTGCCAAAAAAGAAAAGGGTAAGCTCAGTTTTAAGAACATAAACTTTGGTGAAAACAAAACCTGCTCTTCTGCTGGGAAGTGACTACAGCTGTATTCACTGCATTTCAAGTAGGTGACTTATGCATTCAAATCTAGACAGCTTGTGGTGGACAGTTCGCATGTATTTTTTAAAAAATATCAATTTCCTCTAACTGGGAAAAGATGATTTGGTTGCTTGGTACTTCCAAAGCCAGGAGGCAAGGATTACCCAGCCTGTAGTATCTACAAGCTGTAAGCAGCATCTTATCAGGCTGGTGACACAGGGTAACTGAGGGCTCAGAGATGGCTGCTGCTTCCTTGGCAGCTGAAACAGCTGCCTTCCAAGCAGCACAGCAGCCAATGCAGCATGCAACTCGAGGAGACAAGAGAGACAATCTTATCTCCCAACCCCCAACTTGTCATCAGAAAATCTGGAATTCTTGTTAAGAATAGTTGGAACCCCATTTGTTACAGAGAACAGGCAATGGTACAGACATTTTAGCAAACAGATTAGCAGTAAGTTGTTGGAAAGGTTAGACACAGTTACCACATGGCCCAGCAATTCCACTCCTGTGTGCATGTATGTCTATATAAATATATATTTGGACACATACCCTCATGATCATACACTTATAATAGCCAAAGCCGCTTCAACCAATGCAACAAATGTGGCCACACACTGAATTATTATTGGAAAATAAAAAGGAACGAAGCATCAGTTCATACTACAGCATGAATGAAACATGAAAGCACTATGCCAAGTGAAAGAAGCCAGGCACAAAAGACCACATCCTGCACGATTCTAGTCATGTGTAACATCAAGAAGAGGCAAACCTACAGATGCGAAAGGTCTGAGTGGCTGCCAAGGGCTGAGAATATGCAGGTTTGTGGGGTGATGACTAAAGAAATTCTTTTGGGAGTAAGAAAACGTTCTAAAATTAGACTGGAGCAATTCGTTGTACAATTCGGTAAACATCCTAAAAATTCCTGTACCACACACTAAGTGGGTGAATTGCAAGGCATATGAATTACATCTTTAAAAAGCAGCTTCCTAAAGAAGTAGATTATCTGGACTCTGCTCACTCAAAATATTATTCTATTTTGGTCTAGAATCCCCCTACTGGCTCATATTTTCCACAGTGGCCTTTTGTATGTGTGTAGAAGATCATTCTCCAGTCTTTACTCCCTCTTCCCTTTTGCAAAAAATGTATCTCCCTATTTCCTATTATCATTTAACTTGTTATTTTGGATTTCTCCATATAAGAGAAATCATGCTATTTACGCTTATGTCTGAATTATTTCACTTAACATTATGGTCTCAAGGTACATATCCATTTTACTACAACTACTCAAGTTTATCCTTTATGACCTAGTTTGACCTTTATGACCTTCTTTATGACAGCACTGTATATAAATATATTTTCTCAATCTATCTGGCGATGACATACAATTTACCTTTTATGAACTGTGCTGCAATAAACATGAGTATCCATGTATCACTGCAATCTGATGTATTTAATCCCTAGAAGGGGTATAGCTGGCTTGACTGGAAATCATCTTTTTAGATTTTTGAGGAATTGCTAAACTGATTTCCATAATGGCTGTTATCTGGTATTTGGAACAAGATCACAGAGACAGAAACATTTTGCAGTAAGTAAGACAAGGGATGGTAGAAAGAGCTCCAAGCAGGAAGGTCTGCGACTGCCCCTGTGCAGCCCTCAGTCACCGTCTTGCCTGTGCTGGGACCCCAGCTCCACCTCACATAGTGAAGAGGTGATTCAGGCAGACTCTGAGCCACATCTTATATGTCTGAGAGGTTTCGTTCAAATACGGTTTATAGTGAGAGATGCTGCCATCTAAAGGTTCACTATGAAAGTATTTATGCTATTAGAAAAATAATATCATTCTCAGCCAGCCGTAATGTACCTTAAAATAGGCTATGTTATCAGAGGCCTCCTTATAAATAAGAATGTTATTTTGAACTTTAGAAACCATAATATAAAAATGATTGATGCAATATTTAATCACATGGCTGTCAGTTTATTTAATCCTGTCTAAAAAGGAAAAAAAAAAAATTACAGGTTAATGGCACGGTTACAGGGGTAGGAGAGAAATATTCTCACAGCCTAAGTGGAGAATAGAGGTTATGCTAGAGGACCCACATTCTATCTAAAACATACATGTGTCCCCAAATAGATACACATGAGGATGGGTTAAAGTGTCTTCTGTGGAAGACAAGAACAGGAAGAAGATCTGAGCCAGAGACAAACACAACTGGACAATACGAGAAGTCACGAATGCTTCTGGTTTTTCATCAACCCCCTAAAGTGAAATGGATCGCTAGTAACTTTCCCCTCTCTAGTCTCTTCCATTAAAGGACACAGAGAGATAAAGCCCTTGAATTATGACTTTCTGATGATTGTAGTACCTGCAGTTAGTGGTTATATCCACAGCTCAAGATATACTGGTTCTGTTTACCTTTCACTCTTCATGATCTGGTAAGGGCATAATCGATGGAGAGCTGCTTATAGGCAGTGATCTACCTATTCAATACATCCTTCAAAGTCCTCTGTTATAGCTGATACTTTGTTAAAATGTGGGCTGTCAGGAGCATCAACAGTTACTAGAAATAAGAAGGACGTGGAATCCAGTGTCACCAAAGCCTTCAAAAGGTTCCATCCCCATCTCTTTAATTGTCCATAAAAGGTGCCCTCTGAAGAAAGTGCTAACTATAAGAAATACTCCATAATTGGGTCATTAAATCTGGGTGGGCTGATTTTTTTGAGCTCTTTATATATTCTAGATAATAGCCCTTTATCTGAGGAACAGCTGGTAAAGATTTTTTCCCACATTGTTGGTTGCCTGTTTGCACTGTTGGTGGTTTCCTTTGCTGTGCAGAAGCTTTTTAAAAGAATGAGGTCCCATTTATTGATTTCCTCAGCCATTTCCTGTGCTATAGAAGTTTTGTTCATGAAGTCTTTCCCTAAGCCAATGTCTTCAAGAGTTTTACCTAACCT
>PVIR01007141.1:9977-62626 GCA_004026965.1 Petromus typicus
AAAAAAAAAAAAAAAAAAAAAAAAAAAAAAAAAAAAAAAAAAAAAAAAAAAAAAAAAAAAAAAAAAAAAAAAAAAAAAAAAAAAAAAAAAAAAAAAAAAAAAAAAAAAAAAAAAAAAAAAAAAAAACCACCAAAGAACCCAAAAAACCCAACTATGTGAGAGTAGACCTTATTGTCTGTGCTCCAAAGATGAGTGAAATCCAGAAAGGCTAAGTACTTGCCTAAGCTATCAAGCTGATATTACACTGGTCCTTCCAATTGTAAGGTGAATATTTTCTCCTTAAGCATGTATAAAATATAAAAGGCACATTCTCTTAGAAGAAACATTACAGGAGAATTATTATTAATGAGTGAAGACTTTACCTAATTCTTGAGCCAGAAACTACATCAAGGTTGGACCTGGTCCAAAAAGAAACTCATTTTCCAAATGTTTCTAAATGCCTACTCCATACCAGTTTCACAGGACACAAACAAACAAAAAAATGACATGACCTAAGTTCTGCTACTCTGTTACCACAAGGTACCACATCTCTCTGATGATTATGTGTTTCTCTGTGACAAAATGACAATGAATGATGTGACATCATGTTCCATTAATATCTGCATTTATTCTTGGGAAACTTGGAGGCAATTCTTCAGCCTTATGGATTACAAAGGAAATGTCCATGGGACTTTTCTCCAACTGAATGCTTCTGTGGAGCCCCAGATGCAAAAAGATTAATGTAGAGTAGCACTGAAAACTAAGGCCTGAGTGTTAGCTTTTAGAAGGGCTGGGTTTGTTAGATTCATGACTCCCTGGCGTAGTTAATCACAAATTTTTGGATGGACCCCAGATACCTCTTTTAATAATGTTTCTTAGGTGCTTCTGGTGCATGGTCAGCCTTGAGAATCACTTTGGCTGAACTGTCAGGCATCATGAATTGACCACTCTGGAATACTTAGGGCTTTGAGGAGGCCTTTTAGTTACCTTCTACTTTCTAGCACATTACCAAAAATAGACATTTTTGTTTCATCTATAAAGCACCTCTTTGGAATCTAAGTTTTTTTCTGCATGTTAAATTAAATGCTTTGGATTTCATTTCATTTCATTTCAAGAAATTTAGCTTAAACATAACTATGAGCTTCCTAAGAGTAGATAAAGACAGTAATTTTGGAAGATATAGCTTGTAGTTAGATAAACAGATCACCATCTAAGTCTGCATTTTAGATAAGAATTTAGTTTAGATAGGAGAGTTTTGAACTTTGTATCTATACAATAGTTATTTTCTCAGAATGTTTTCAAACACATTAAAAAACACAGGAGACAATGTCAAGCTATGTTTTCAGTCTTGCAAGATTATAGCAAGAAAATTATGGGTCCGCTATTAAGTCAGAATTCACTTCATAAATAATTGGGCAACTCTGGTAATTACTATCAATTTCCAAACAGGGGTATAATTTCAATATTAAGGGAAATACTCATTTTATATACATAGAACTATCTGAAAGAATGATACTCATAATGCTCACTTGATTTTTTTTTTTTTTTTTTTTACAGCTTCCTAACCAGTGTTTCTTATTCTCTTCCGATTGTGCTCATGGTTGCTTGGGTCGTATTTATAGCTGTTTTTGTAAAAAAGCTTGTTTATGAGAAAGACCTCCGGCTTCATGAGGTACGTTAAAATTTTTTTCTCCTAGATGGCAGCTTATTAATAGGACAGTTAATTATTATGGCTTTCATCATGGCTATGCAGACATAGAAAGCCTAACCCATACCTTGTGAGTCAGAAACACAAATATTTTCCAGTCATAAAGGCAGCTTTATTTTGTTTCCTTGTAAAGTGACACAAGAATCATTTAGTAAGTCCTGAAAAGCAAAATATGAATGATCCTGAATAAAATAAGAATATAATTATCCTAACAATAACTTTATGCCCAAGAAATTATCTACAGGATAAAAGATCTGACAAAAGTAGTTCATATAATAACAATAATAATTATTAAGGCAGAAAGACTGTTAGTATAGTAAGTAAGCAAGTACAAATGTAACAATAGTTAGAGATATCGATGTGAATACATGTGATGTGAATAGCTAGAGCCATGGCATATGGCTTATTGCAGCTTGTAAGAAGAAAATTCTCTTTCCTATCTTGTCTCCTTCAATTACCTTCTCAATTTCCCAATAATTCCTAATTTATAGAACTAAAAATTATTTTATATTAGTGATTGAGCTAATAATACTATAATTATGGAAAGGGCAAGGACCAGGAAGGTAAAGAATAATCTGTCTTTGGGCATGTTCTTTATAATTAACCTCAAATCCAAAAAGCCTACTTCTTTTCAGAACATATGATAAAACACTCTGTTGCTTCAGATTATATGCGAATAAAAATTATTTTATCTGCTCATCCCATAATGAGACCATCCTTATGCTCTCTTATGGAGTAGGAAGAAAGCTGAAACACTTCAAAACTAGGGTGCAACAATTACTGCAAGACTTGGCTGAGAAAGTGAAATAATGAGGTTAGGATAACCTGTTAGTCCTTTTGTACTTTTAAGATATACCCTGGGCTTTTAGGCAATGTTTATTTCTCCTTGCAAAGAAAAAGTGCTTCTTCATATTTTTGTTGGTTCAGCATCAGATTTTCAGGTTTGTAGGTTTGGACCTTTTCAGATGTAGGTTTGGACCTACATCTCTTACCTTTCTTATTTAAATTCTGGTTGATCTTCAGAGCTACATTTTTATATCTGTTACAGTTTGGTAAATGTTTCAGCTGATTGTCTCCTGCTGTATTCAAAACCATGGAATGGTTTCCTAAAACAATTCAAAAACTAGAATCCATCCTTTGATCCCTAATTTGATTGCAAGCTCGACCTTGTACATCTTGTTTAGGCTCCTGGTACTTAGAGGCGAATCATCAAGGATAAAAAGAAAACTTTGATGTAGAAAACTGTAATAGAATTCTAGTTCTTTTCTACTTCAAAATGAACATCTACGTAAAATAAATGTAACTTGTGATACAATCAGTAAACCTAACTATCCATGTGCGTCTGTATATGCATGTAATCACATATGATTTATATGTGTATATTTCTATAGTTCACATGCATTGTTATCTTGTGTTGTAACATAGTGCACTTAAACACATTTATACACGTCACAGAAAATTACTAAAACATGATGGTGTCCTTTCTCAATCTTAAGAAGAAGAAAGGAAGATATTTTTGTCAGTCAACCAGTTTCTGTGTGCTAGCACTTACAAATTTTAACCATACTCTCAGAATCACAGTTGTACTTTGGGAAAACTAAGGAGATTAGTGACAGAATTTGCATCTTACAGTTCTATCAGCATGTGCCCTTAGATGCAGTCCCTTAACTTCCTTGAGCCTTTTTGCCTAGACTTCATTACACTCAATGTTACATTTCCAGGGTGCAGATCTCACAGAAGAGCGACAGCACTCAGTTCCATACATTATCCATATTTTATCAATTCTCAAATGCTTCTTTGAAAGCCCTCACCTTAGGATGTGGTAGAGTGTCATGATTTACTTGGCAGTGATTTTTTCTGTCTTAGTGGTGTGGAAAATAGTGGCACATCTTAAACTCAACAATTTTCTAAATTCAAAAGAGGACAGTACATTAGTGAAGTAATTGATGGAAGCAGTAGGTGTGGCATAAACAGAATTTCCCCAGTGCTGCCCACTCAGCCTGTCTCTATGCTCACATTTAACCTCCTCCTCAAAGATGAAAAAATTGAGCACAAAGGTGACAAATGATCCTGCCGAGGACTATATATCTAGGGAATGTTTGAATTAAACTTCAGTATCTCGACTTTCAATTGATCCTTCACTTTTATAATCCTATTATAATAGCAGAAGACTTCTAAGGACTTTTGAGGGTGATTATAGATAATCTCCTAGTTTGCTGGAGGTTCAAAGTCACTTTTTAATACTATTACTTTATATTTAGTTGTTATAAATCTGCCCATTTTCTACTTCCTTCTAACTTAAATTAAACCAAAAAGGTAAAGAAAATCAATCTTTGCTTTTTCTTCCTGTAATTATACTAAAAGCTGGGCAAGATTATCAAGTTGGTTGCTATCTCAGTGAAGCCATTAATCTCTGACCTTGTTCTGGTTTGACTCTAATGAACCCCCTTATCTTTGAAATTAGCACAAATACTAATGGGAAATAAGTGTGGTTTTGAAATCAAGCCTGTAGTTTAAAAAAAAAAAAAAAAAACTATTTTAAGACGCCTTTAAAGTGAGTCTCGGCCTCTAGTTTTTGCCTTAAAGCTCTAACACGCCGATTTTTATAAAATACAGAAAAAAGTTTTCCCTATCATTTTCATCGTTTATAGGCTCATATCATATATTAGATGTAATAGTTTTGAGTTCTAGTAGTTAATTAGAGATCGGACTTTGGAGTTGTTCTCTCAGTTCAGACAGGTGACCAAGGACAGATGTGGGCTGTTAGAACAAATTCTGCAAGGATTCTTAGTCCTCTGTAGCTTCACTTTAAACAACTTTCAATGCTTTTTTAACAGTCATTATCCATCACACTAGGAGAAATTTGGAAGATTTCAAATATTGATCACAATACCTTACGAAAACCTAATATTATATTAAGGTTAAGAAATTTTAACGATTGAAGTAGAAAATGCCATTTCTCCTTAAGAATTAGTATTTGAGTTGAATGACAATATCACTATCATGCAAATCTATGAATAATTACAACTTCTGTTATTAATATCAATATTCTCTTTGCATACACCTGTCGTGAATGTAGCAACTGAGTAATCTGAAGTCCTACAGAACCTCATTTGGATAGTTTCCTGCTGTAAACTAGAGCTGACTTTGACCCTTGTACAGAGAGGTTTTCCTTGGGTGACCAGTTATCAGATATTGATGAATTGCTCAGGCAGGTTTGGGAGGCCCTGGGACAACTGACTCTTTGATTGCACAGCTGGCACTTGACATCTGTCACTTTGAGGAGGAACTAATGGTATCCGAGAAAGCACAGCCAGCCAATCTCTCTGGGCCTCTTCTATCAGAAGTTTGGTTTTGTTTCTTCCCACAAAGTTGGCAGTGAATCTGTATAATTTGTGGATGGCTTCCAATGTCCTCATTGCTCATTCCATTAACTGGACCTGTTCTCACAGCAAAAGATCCTAGAGATGAACACTGAAATTTCATGCTAGAGTGTGAAGTAGTACTTTTGAAAGCACCTAACTCTGAGCTTTTGCTCCCATAAAGAGCAAAATGATCAGTCTCCAAGTTTCATCAGCTCTTGGAAATAGGAATTGCGTCTGCGTCTCAAAAATTTTAAAAGTATAGCGATAAACAACTTTAGACTTGGTCTTTAATAAACTTTTAACAAGCCTGTGAAAAGGGGAGATGCTGTTTTTATTCTGTTGCTGTCAATATTTGAGAAAGAAAAATATGTTTATACCTATGACATAGCTTTATTTCATGGCCTTTATACACCCTAGATACTTGATATGCACCTTGTGAAATCTGCTAACATTCTCCTCCTGCAATACTTTGCAGCTAGAGAGTGATCTTTTCTATAGGCAACATGAAATTAAGTGCTACAGTATATGGGTTCACATGACCCTATTTATAGTCAAGCATGTATAGCTCAGTAAAAAACTCAAAATAGAAATAACAGAAACGGCAAATAAAGAGCTAATTTGTCATAATTATATTGAAAGTGATATAGATCTCTGCATTGTAGTCATCAAATGTGACATAATCATTGTGGGTGGGGGATAGGGAAAGAATCTCTAGAATAGATTTATGAGATTATTTTCAATCCAAATGTAATTTTGTTTTTGATACTAGCAAAGAAAGTAATAGGGGGCAGTCTTTCCACGGTAAATCTGTGTTGTATGCACACTTTAAAATTTGACTCACACTTTCATTTCTGTGGAAACCTTTATTGCAAAAAGGAGGAGAAAGAAAAGCAATGGGGAGAGAAGGTGAGGAAGAGGGTGAAGTTAAGAGGGAAAGTCTTGAGCTTTTTCTCAGCAGTGATTAGCATAAGGCCCACAGCTTAGACTGTTGGCAGTCAGGTAGCTGTCTCCATGGCAACAAGAGGAGGAGAGTTATCAAAATGTGATAAGTTGCAAGAAGAAAAAAAGAGGAAAGTAAAATCACTATTTTTCCTTGCAGAGTGAAACACCTAGTGCATTCACTGTTGCTATTGTTATTTTTATAAATAAGTTAGAATTAAAGGAGCACTGAAAAATCCTTGGTTCTGAAAAAATATCTTGTATGCTAAAGCTGCTAATGGAGCACTGCTTGTGTTCTTTTAAAAAATAAAATATTAGATTCATAAACTTAACATTAACCCCAAATTGATAAACTAGCATTAGGAATATTCACACACCTCAATGTTACCAGGTGTTACAAAATTTAAACCAGTCCCACTCCAAGGGTCTCACTCCCTCCAGAATCTTTTGCATTAGCGCACAAATGGATCTTGCTTCTCTCTCCATGTCGGTGGATAACTTGATCCTGCAGTACATCACTGAGTTAAGTGAATTGAGAGGAAGAAAAGAGTATCTCAGATGCTTGAGTTCAGTTCAGATATATCAATGTCTGGAAGACTTGAATGAGATTGCCTGTGAATGTCAAAAATGACAAAGTACTGGCTAACGAGAGAAGGTCTTGGGCCTGGGATTTAGCTCAGTGGTTCTGGCACCTGCTTTGCAAGCACAAAGGCCTGGGCTCGATCCCTGGTAAACACATACAACAATGCGAGGTGTGGAGACTCACACCCAGCAGCAATCAGTACTACATACCGCAGTGCTGGGTGTGGTGACTCATGCCTGTAATCCCAGCACTCAGGAGTCTGAGGCAGGGGGATTGCTGTGAGTTCCAGGCTTGCCTGGGCTACATAGTGAGCTCAGAGTCTTTTTTCAAAGCTGTCGTGTTTTAAATTCTTATTCTGTTTTCCTTAGGAATACAATCAATAATTGTCTTGTTCATTAATGGTTAGTTAAAACAAACCCTGTCTATTGATTTTTATTATCTTATTCCCTACATTGAACTTGAAGTTAAACTATGTATGTTTTTTTCAGCATTTGTAAATACTGATGCATGCAAAAATGTCAATTTCCTGTTGTAAGATTCTTCAGGGAATACAATCATTTTGGAGATTTGGGGACAAATCATTTTGCAATGCAAAAATGATTGCTACTTACCAATCTAGAACAAGTAGCTAACACTTTCTCCTCTTACAGTACATGAAGATGATGGGTGTGAACTCCTGCAGCCATTTTTTTGCCTGGCTTATAGAAAGCATTGGATTTCTACTGGTCACCATCACAATCCTCATCATCATACTCAAGTTTGGCAATATTCTTCCAAAAACAAATGGATTCATTCTGTTCCTGTATTTTTCGGATTACAGTTTCTCAGTTATTGCTATGAGCTATCTTATCAGTGTCTTCTTTAATAACACCAACATTGCGGCTCTCATCGGAAGCCTCATCTATGTCATTGCTTTTTTTCCATTCATTGTTTTGATTACAGTTGAGGATGAGTTGAGCTACGTGGTGAAAGTATTAGTGGTGAGTCATCTGCCAGAATGGCCAGTGTAAGATAATTGGGCTCTTGTTGTTTGTTTTTAGAATCTTAAACTGTCAGTTTGAGTATTTAAGTTTAAAATTTTTACAATAGAAAAATAAGCATAAGCGTTCTAATAAAATCTCTCTCCTTCCTGTTGTCATTTGATGCCATATATGCATAAGAACTACAAAAGGAAATTTCTTCCTTCATTCTTCTAGAACCATAAGAAATGATTCGGTCAAGAAATAGTTCCTTAAGAAATGATAATTAGAATAGATGTATTAGCCATTCACTTCTGGGAATACGTTTTGGATGTATAGAACTTAGAGGAAGGGTTTATTCTGGCTCAGGTCTCAGGGTAGATATGGTAGGCTGGCTCTACATTAGGAGCATCAGGGCAGAAAGTCGCAGTGCAGTAGATCTTCTCTCAAGGCTGTGGGAAGGGGAGCAGGGACAAGAACCAAAGAGGAAGAGGGGACAGACTCAAAGTCAGGCCTGCTTTCTCCTTCCCTCTCCTCCGTTTTTCTCTTCTCTCATCCTCTTCATCCCAGTCCCCCCACCCCCCCACACACACTCAGACACACAGAGAGAAGTTTGCTGTGCTCATCCTGAGTGGCTCTCAAGCCTCTCAAGTTGACAGCCCACCTTAGCCATCACAGTGGAATATACCATGTTTTATACATGGTCAAGAATTGTGACTTCTCTCTGGTCCAATTCCTTAAGCACCCTGGAGCCTGTAGTATCAAGACTATTCTCACCTATGAACAGTAATCATAATTTTCATAGCACAAAATATAGCATACAAGCATAAAGGCAAACATGTTGACAGTATATAATTAACTCAGAATTCCTTTCTGTTTTTTCACTCAACAGCACTAAATCAATTTAAGAATTATGATCCCTGATTTTGAAATGTAGAAAGTAGAAACAAATTTTACCATATCAGGAAATATTATGAAAACAGACAGTGATGAATAACATTCATCCAGCAGTGACTTCTTTGAGTGTAAACAAAATTTGAATTTTTAATTTGTACAAATTATCAATATCTAAGCAGCTGATATTTTAGTATATTTTTATCCACAATGCTTCCATTACTTGAAATAAATTTACGATGTAAATAAATCATCTTCTGCCCCCTAATGTTTTTCTTTTAGTCTTAGAAATGTTATTCTGTAATTACCTGTTTTATAAATTGCTGAGCAGTATTTAATAAGTTTAACTATATGTTTTGGATTCTTTTCACAAAGTATTTACTAAATTGTTATTGTAGTAACAATTCTTCTTCTTTTTTTTTTTTTTTTGCTCATTCATCTCTTCTATTTTTTAAAGAGTTGTAGCATGTTTGATAAAGGGGATCTTTGTAGTTTTAAATCTACTTAGTGAGTGAACATCAATTTAGTTTATACCAATGTCCAACATAATCACTACTTAAGTTCCCTGTGGGTGAGATGTATGAAACCAACCAGTGGAATCACTGCTGCTCATTTTCTTCCCAGAGTCTGCTGTCCCCAACAGCATTCAGCTATGCGAGCCAGTATATTGCACGTTACGAGGAACAAGGCATTGGTAGGTTCAACCCTTTAACCCTGAATGTTATCTTTCACAACTGTAACATGTGTCACAGAAATCAACATCTTTGCTCAATGTTTCAGGTCTTCAGTGGGGAAATATGTACAGCTCCCCAGTCCAGGACGACACTACATCGTTTGGCTGGCTCTGCTGTCTAATCCTAGCTGACTCTTTCATCTACTTCTTCATTGCTTGGTACGTCAGGAACGTTTTCCCAGGTACGAGATTGATTCTTACAGATACAAGGTTGTCAGCATCATGATTTGGCTAATAAACATTTTCTAATGGTTGATTTGCCATGTGAAGTACCCGAAAAAGGACTTCTCAAATCCCCCAAGCTGAACAAAAATACTTAGAGAATTCTGTAACAGTCTTATAAATGAAGTGTGGGGTAGTGGCGAATTAACAGGGGTGTGAAATACTAAGTGGTAAAAATGAACCTTCCTAAGTCTAAGGGGAAATGACCAGATTCTAACAGAAGACAAGTTGGGCTCCTCTCCTGAAGTTCAAAAACCATCCTTTCTACCATGTGTATGTGTTTTTCCACTGAGTTTATTTATATTTATATATTTTGATGCTGTATATGATTTCATCTACATAGAGATGAATGCAAGATGTGAGATGTGTGACCAAAAATACACTGTGTATTTAAATAATAATCTCCCCTGGGTTGGGGATGTGGCTCAGTAGTACTGCATCTGCTCCGCAAGCATGAAATCCTAGTTCGATCCTTGGTGCTACTACTACTAATAGTAGTAATAATCTCCCTCAAAGTACCGTCCCTCACTTTGAGCACACTATACCATCGTTCTTGCAATTTTCTGAAGCAGTTCTGGAAGGTCTCTAGTTGTGCCGTGCTGGCTTCCTCAGTGTCTGAATTGACTCAAAACATTTACTTTTCATGGCCAGTCTAACTGAAGAAGAGGTAGAAGTTGCACAGTGCCAGACCCACTGGATAAGGCGGATAGAGTAGATAAGGTAATGTTTTTATAAGCCTGCCTTTCCCTTGGAAAGCAGCAGGCAGACACATTCACCATATTTTCACCTGCTAAAGATGAAAGAGGACTTCTGGAACTGTTTCAGAAAAGTGTCACAAAAGACAGGATAAACACTTGGGCAAAGGGACTATTTTCAAGGGATGGATAGCAATGTTTTTAATAATTTTTTTTAAATCTTACATTTTTTTTAGATCATTGTGGTATTTGTATATATTACACCTTTTTACTTTCTCTTCCATTTTTTCATCTATACACTTAAAATAAACAAATTTTATGACATTTAATTGTATTTCAATGGTGACAGTTCTAAAAAGGTTACTTTTTTGCTCTACTTTAAAAATTAAACGACTTATAGAGTATCAAAAAAAGAGGAAAAATAAGAAAAAAATACTCCTGAACCATAGTTTCATTTCGGATGCTTAATGTGAAAAATCAATTACTAACCCCCTCTTCTAACACATTCTATTACAGGCACATATGGTATGGCTGCTCCGTGGTATTTTCCCATTCTTCCTTCATATTGGAAGGAGCGATTTGGATGTGCAGAGGTGAAGCGTGAGAAAAGCAATGGTCTTATGTTTACCAATATCATGATGCAGAACACCAACTCATCTGCCAGTAAGACAAGTAGGTCAACAGCATTCATTACTGTAGGAGAAATAGTATAAAACTCACATGGCTACTATTTTTACTTATGCTTCTCTAAATGGCAAAATTATCATTTTAGTCATGGATGAATATGTCCGCACATATGTGTTTGGGCTCTTATAGGGTTGGAATTGTGGCTTTTTCTAGGCTCATTAGCTCAGTTGCTTAGCATATGGTGCTAATTAGGCCAAGATTATAGTTTTCCTTTGTGGTCCACTTAGATTCAAACAGAGAAAAATTTTATTTCTTGGCTCCAATTTGTACCCTTAACTCCAGCCATCTGCCACCAATCATAAGGAGTAACCAAGTAACAAATACAGGTAATTTAGCATAACCCATTAATCAGATTAGAAAAATAGTTCAGAGCTCAAGACTTGCTGACATTAGTGAATGGTGTCATCTCTGTGAAGTAAGCATGCCCCATATAAGCAGAGCTTTGGAGATGCCTGAGAGGATGTAGAAAGCAGTTAATGAGCTGGATTCTGTAAGCCACAGATCTGAGCTGGTCTCCTCACTGTAAATCATAGCCTGTAGCCATTTATTCCACACACTGGCATGTGCACAATCAGTGGGCAAGTCTTAGACTGATACATATTTATGATCTATTGACTGAAGGAGAATAGTTGATGTTTTTCTAGAACTGCTTTCTTCCAACAGAGCAAGGCTGATACACAACATTAGAGACACTAGTTTTCTAATTTCATGAATTCTGTAACCCAGTGTGAAGGGGACTCAGGTATATAATGAATCATTTGTTTCTGGATATTTTTTTCTTATTTGGAACATTATATAGTCTTCCATTTTTAACTAAAGAAAAGTCTAACTCTAACTATATTTTCTTACTAGCGAGCTTATATCTCTTCGCTTGATTTCTCCCCAGCCCCTGAACACATGTTTCCTTCCAACATTGAACCAGAACCCAGAGATCTCCCAGTTGGGGTTGCCCTGCATGGGGTAACAAAGATCTATGGTACAAAAGTTGCTGTTGATAACCTCAATCTGAACTTTTATGAAGGGCATATTACTTCACTGCTGGGACCAAATGGAGCTGGAAAAACTACTACCATGTATGTTACTTTTCAATGCTTAATATCATAGAAGCAAATTATGAAATAAAGTTACTACATTTTCCAGAATGAGTACATGGTTCAACATGTATGTTATGGGCTGGATCTAAACCAGAAGTCCTAAACTGTCTGTTCAAAATCCCAATAGGGCCTACTAGACGATAGGTTAATTTTGTCCACCTAGTGTTGGCCCACCCAAAATATCTTGAAAATTTTAATTTAGTGGAAATATTTTGATGAGCAATTTCTTATTAAAAGTAAATATTCTTGGCATGTCTTGAGAGAATAGAAAATTCTGAGACATTTAGCTCACATTCGGAGGTAGTCTATAGGTTAGGGCTCCCTAGGGTTTATCTTTGGTCTCCATCAATTTATATTGCCACATACACCAGGTCTGTTTCCTTTGTTAAAGAGTCTCTCCTGGCCTGCACATAACTTCTCATTTGCACTTCCTAGTATGATCACACACAACGCCAGCTGCTCCGTCACAGGAAACACTTGTCCTGATTCACAAGGAAACAAAAGAATCACGACATAGATTAAAAAGGCAGGGATAGCACACAGACTGTTCTTTCTTACTCCTCACTTAGGTAGCATTTTCCTGTGTCAGAACAGATGAGTAATTCAAATGTGAAAGTGACATTTTCTGAATTTTTTGTGATTTGTCTACATATTCACTTTGCTGCTTAGTTGGTGCTAAGTTGCTGTGGATGCTCTGGCTTTTGGTTACAAAAATGTGTCAACTATTGTATATCTTATTTGAAATCATAACAAATAAGTTCAGTGGCTGTAGAAACACTGACATTAACATTTTTGTAAATATAAGAAGACAGGAAGGTATTTAAAAAATGAACATAGAGCTTCTCTTATTTGCATGACCTCTTTGAAGCCATAGTCGGTGTTCTGATGAGAATACGATGCTTAAAAGGCATAAGTCCCAATAGGAAACAAAAGGACAATGAAGAAAAGGAAGACAAGACATTTACAGTGACTGCAGTTCGAGCTGAGACTGCCTCATTTTATAGTTCTGTACACAAACTTTAAAGAATAAAGTGTATTACTTGTATTTCAATTCATTTTATGGGAAATTGCATATTATATTGATTCTTTATTTAATTCAAAAATATTCATTGTGAAATCTTTGTCATGTACTGTGACAGAGTGGGGAGAAAATAGGTCCTTTTTCCAACCTCATGGACTTGATTTTGCAGTGGAAGGAGGAGAAGGGAATTAAGTCACTGTCCATTTACAATTTTGCTCGAGGCGAGACTGTACTTGCATTATAAAGCACAACCATTTTGCCATCATTACTACTACTGTCGTCATGTGGTCTTTATGCAATATTTTAAATTATTAAATGTTTATATTTAGTAATTCTTATTTCCATATAATGCCTTTTAATCTCATAGTTTGATCCTGCCTGAAGAAATACTCCATAACATTTTTTTTCCTAACAAATGAGATAAATTTACTACAAATATTTAGGTTCAGGGCTTGGTTTAACGTCTTATTTTCTTCATTTCCAGCTCTATGTTAACTGGGCTGTTTGGTGCCTCTGCTGGTACCATCTTTGTGTATGGCAAAGATATTAAAACAGACCTCGTCACGGTTCGGAAGAACATGGGCGTGTGCATGCAGCACGATGTCCTGTTCAGTTATCTCACTACCAAAGAGCACCTGCTTCTGTATGGCTCCATCAAAGTTCCTCACTGGACGAAGAAACAGCTCCATGAAGAAGTAAAAAAGTGAGTCGTGACAGGAACAGAACATGAGCTGCTAACCTCTTTCAGAGACAGTTTGGTTGTTCAAGCTGTGCTGGTAATACCACCAGGAAATGTTTTCCCACAATTGCTTTTCAATTTTTATAATTCTCTGACATGATCTACATTTAATGCCATTGTCCTCTGCAGCTAATTATTATGAAATCGCTTACCTCCTTCTTTGGCTTTACTGTTGACAAGCACTGTTTTTAACCTGCGCAGTGACTTCACTGGCCCAAGCCTGGTAACGGAGCTCCTGACTTCTACTCCCCACTGATACAATATTCTTCACAGAGCATCCGGAAAGTGGCTCTCAAGTGGCTTCCTGTCACACTCCATGCATAGTAATACTCAGTAACATCATGATCAAGGCTGACAAGGCCCCTGTTCACATCTGAAGTTTGTTCTGTCCACTTTCTTACTGTTCAATCTTCTTTAGGTTCAGTGCCTACTTGCACATTTGACCATCTCTGTTCAGCCTGCTCCTGCCCACAAGTTTCTGCTTACTCTTCCCTCCCACTGCAGCTCCCCTCTCAGACAGCCTCTGCAATGAGTCTTGGTCAAATAACCACTTTTTGATTCTCTGCTCTGATCTTACCTTCTCAAAGTGGCTTCCTTATACAAAATAGATGCCTAATGTAGCACTGTCCCAACATGTTTTGCCTTATGTTATCTGCTTTATCTTATCTTATATTATATTACAAATTTGCTTAGATTTATCAACTAGATTTTCCTCCACATGCATTGGAACATAGTCTCCTAGAAGGTGGCAACTTCTGTCTGCCCATTGCTTTCCTCTTGCACCTAAAAAATGATCTGGTACTAAAAAAGTGGATACTCTAAAGTACTTGTCAAATGAATGACCTACATATTCCTTTTGTGTTTTTTCTTTCAAAGTATCAATTTATTCTTTACCTCTGAATGGATAATAAACAAAACTATTTTGAATTCTCAAATTTATTGTATCTGAATGAGTACTTGATAACTGCATAGCAAATGTATCATGTAGTATATTTATTGTGCTTTTCTAATATTCAAATAGCCTTTGGGAAAAAAATAACCACATGCACTATTTTTGAAGGACTTTAAAAGAAACTGGACTCTATAGTCATCGTCATAAGAGAGTTGGAACATTGTCAGGAGGGATGAAGAGAAAGTTATCTATTTCCATCGCTCTCATTGGTGGGTCAAGAGTTGTGATTTTGGATGAGCCATCCACTGGAGTTGACCCTTGTTCACGCCGAAGTATATGGGATGTCATATCCAAGAACAAAACTGGTACGAGTACCTGCTCACAGCTTCTCCATTCAACAGTGATCACTTTCCCTCTGGGACATGCAAAAGCAAGAAGAAGCCTTTTCTGATTTTAGTGTCCTTTAAATGTCTAAGATGGACTCTTCTTTTCCCAAGATTTCTCTTCTCTCAGATAAATTTCCCAATCAATTAGTTAATATCTACCCAGTGCCCCTATGACCTGAGCACTTATCTGGCCTAATGACAGCATGCAAATCCAGTAGAAGTTCCAAAGTTTGCCTTGAGCAGCTTGGAATCTAATTAGAGACACCAAGCATACACAAATGAAAATAAACTCAAAACAGACTAAATAAGTGCTAACAGGATGTGAAGCAAAGAAGTAATCAGACTGGAGTGGATTAATCAGACAGGAATATTCAAAAAGGCTTTAAAATTATCACTTTTTCATGATGAATTTTCCTTTAGAGAGAGAGAGAGAGAAAGAGAGAAAGATGATGTGAAATGAAGGAACTCAGGCAAAACCTTGAGAGATTAGAAAGTATTTCCCATGCCCACAGACACAGGGCAGACTTTATATATACAGAATAGTAAGTCTACTTATTTGCTATCAATTTGTATGGGAAACACCACTAAATATTTAAGAATACCTCTTCTGATCATTTTGGAATTTCCTCCAGCTCAATTTTTTTCCAGTTAGCTCATAAAATGTGCCTCTCCTTATATATAATGAGCTGTACTTTTGCAAACTCTGTGTATCTTTGGAACTGTGTCTTTATTTTTCATTCTCTATCGTTCTCTCCTGTATTTTCAAGCCAGAACAATCATTCTGTCGACACATCACTTGGATGAGGCGGAAGTGCTGAGTGACCGCATAGCCTTCCTGGAGCAGGGCGGACTCCGGTGCTGTGGGTCTCCATTTTACCTCAAGGAAGCGTTTGGAGATGGGTATCACCTCACACTCACTAAGAAGAAGGTCAGTAGCAGAGAAACATACCTCATTGGTGGAGTTAGAAGTTAATTTTTTATAAGGAAAGAGTAGACTCTCCAATTTTATTCATTGCTAAAAGCTATTAATATACCAGGTTGGTAGTTTTCCAACTTGAACAATCAGAATATTGAAGGTCTTGGGCAAAACCTCAAGATTCCTAGTCCTACCCCAAGAATGTCTGATTCAGTAGTCTGATTGGGGAGTTTACTAAATGGCTGCTTGTCTGGGGACTACATGGAAAGAACTAAAGTATTATTGGTGGTGAGCCCAGTAGCATGCATATGCTACTGCAGGCTGTTTGTATCCCTGAAAGCTCAAAAGATTCTCTGCTCCTGAAAGGTGAACAGTGATGTCCATCTCAACATTATTGATGGAATGTTAGCCTGTTAGTTTATTCAACATTTCAGCACCTAAAACTAAATTTAAATTTTCTACCTTACTAAAAACAAATGAAGACAATATGAAGTCATGTATTCACTTTCTGGAAAAATCTGAAGGACTCAACACAGACTGTAACTTGGGTCAAGAGAACATTCACAATTTATGAAGGACAGTAATGCTAATTAAAGATCTCTGTACAACCTACTAGAGTTTATGATTTGACAAAACTGTGCAACATGGGTAGGCAGGTTAGGACTCTCACCATTTATTTTATATTGAAATAATCCTGATTTGACTTCTATTATAAAAAGTTATTCATTATTCCATCTGTTAATCATTCAAAATACACTTGCTAGGGGCATATCATGTGTTAGAATACATCCAAGTGCTATCCTAGACACTGGGGACATATTCGTGATTTGAATAAGTGAACATCTCTGGCCTCTTGCAGTTTATGTTCTGATGGAGTGTGAGGGGCTCCAATATATATAGTCTGTGTGAAAACTATTAAATGTATTAGTAATTAATAATATGCTAATTAGTGTAGTAATAGTGTAGATATGAATAGAAATATACCAGGAAAGAGGAAAAGAAATGCTGGGCAGTGTAATTTTTTTAAGCATAAGAGGTAGAATTTAAGAGAATGTGTCATTTGAACTCTGAGTTGGAGCTGCTGAGAACAGGGACATGCTGTTGTACCTGGGGAGAAAGGAGAGCGATTCCAGAGCCCCTGAAAATGGTGTGTGCATGAGCCTTAATCCCTCCAGCAACAGAGAAAAAGACAGGTGTTAAGCCAGGTAGAAGAAAAAGAGTGGACCACTGGGTCAGAGAAGGGACAAAATGAGGCGGAAGACTGAGGCTGGTAAAATGGTGACTGGAAGACAGCCAGAGGGTCCCCAGATGAGACAAGGAAGCACTGGAGGAGGGATGTGTGCTCGGACTCAGCCTAGAATGACCGACAAGAAGGCACGACTCTGATGGGGGGCCTTCAGCCCTACAGTACATAGAAAGTGTCCATCTTGTTTTTGTTTCTAGAGTCCAAGTCTAGATGCAAACACAGTATGTGACACAATGGCCGTGACAGCAATGATCAGATCCCACCTGCCTGAAGCCTACCTCAAGGAGGACATCGGAGGAGAGCTTGTTTACGTGCTTCCGCCGTTTAGTACCAAAGTCTCGGGAGCCTATCTGTCGCTCCTCAGAGCCCTGGACCAGGGCATGGGGGACCTCAACATCGGGTGCTACGGCATTTCAGACACCACTGTTGAAGAGGTATGTGTGGACATTTCTTCATTTGGTTAAGTGGGCATTAATTCTGTGCCACACTTTTGAAAAGGAAAAAAATAGATATTTTAAAATAAGTAAATATTTCACAAAGGAGAAAGCCTTCAAATTCTCTCAGTACTGTTCTTATGGAAGACTGGTTCTGAGAACCTTCATTTTCTATATAAGAAAACATGCTCTTACACACAGGTAGTGTCTCAAATTGTGATAAAATTCAAAATAAAAATTAAGCTTAGAGATGAAAAGAAATATGTATTTTTATGTTAATATCGTGATATGGCTTCTCCTTCTAGGTCTTTCTGAACTTGACCAAAGAGTCACAAAAGAATGGTGATATGAGTCTTGAGCATTTGACACAACGGAAAATTGGGAATTCTAATACCAAGGGCATCTCAACTCCTGATGATTTATCCTTGAGCAGTAGCAACTTCACAGACAGAGATGGTATAAATTTAATTTATATTTTGCTCACTTCCCATTAGTGACATAAAAGAGGAACTCATAGGACATTTTGAGTTTTCATAAAATACAACTTTAAAGTTTTGTTTTAAATCTTCACAACTAAATAAAGACAAGTGTCCTTTTAAAAATGCAAAACATTAGTTAAAACATTGAATTCTCTATTTCCAAAGTACGTTGAAGAGTGTAAAAGAATACCCTTGACAGGAAAATGACAAGCATCCACTCTACTCACCACAAATGGTGTTCAAAATGGAACTTACGACTGCTTCAGATTTATGCTTAACAAGTTAAGATTCATTTTATAACTTGTGCTTTCAATAGCAAAGAAGGTCACCTACATAAGTGATGACAATAGCCATCAAAACAATGAAAGAGAAAAGAGAAAAAAACACTGATCATTCCCTTTTATAGTATCTCATTGGAAAACATATTTAACCTCCCCCTTCTCTGCCTCACTCAGGGGGTGAGCAAATCTTTTGGGAGAAGGGCTCTGAATGAAGCTGGACTTAATGGTTGAGTATCTGTAATAATGGGATTTTTCCTCAGTTCTTCACATAGGGTGTTTTCTCAAACCCTATTCCTTGCCTCAATTTTGAGAAGTTAAAGGGTTTTTTTTAAGTAACTTTTTGGTCACTTGTCTCTTTCTGACAGATAATTCATATCTCTAGAAATGCTAGATACTTAAGGAACATAGTAAAATGATATATAAATTATGCAGTGGTCATTTCAACAGTTTGCTTAAATTAAGAAAAATCTCTAGGAACAGAACTTTTAATTAAACATTTGCCTGTCTCTAAAACTCAAAAAAGATCATCTCTGATGTTTGTATAATTCTGGAACTTGAGGCTCATTTGTCCTCTGCCATATTCTGCATTTATCATCTTTTGTGGAATATAATTGGACAGTCCACAGAATTGAGGACTTTGATTAGAAAGTGGTCATCTGCTTCAGGAAGTTAATGCTATAAATTTGCTTCTGCATTTGTCTCATAATGTGAAACTACTCATCAGTCAAAATGTTCCCCTCATCGACATTATCTTTGAGAAAGCACATTTATTCCATTTGATACACCTGTAAGTCATCCGCATGTAATTTCTCAAGAAACAGAAAAGCATACTAATTAACTCCAACATATTCAGACCCTTCCACAATTCCCTTTTGCAGAGATATGAGTTTGCATTTAAACTTGTTCACTGCGCTTAATTGGAATTCATTTTAAATTAAGCAGCTTTGTATTTTTCCTTATCAGCTAAATGAAGATCATGATTTTTGTGCTGTATAATTTGTGATGGAAAATTAAAAATATACACAGAATTGTCAAACACCATCATCTTATCATGTGTGAAGGTGTGGTTGGTGGCACGCCTTCGGAGAAAATGCTATACTTGAACCTACTTTTAGAGGGAGCTGTTGCAATTATTAACCACAAAAGCTGTCATGGCCTCCACAGTGGCCCTGAGTTTTAGAAGCATGGAATTATTTTCATTACCTGGAAATCATTTCAAGGAGGGGAAAGACTGAAGTTGTTTTTTCAGGGAGTTCTTTTTTGAGACTTTCCTTGTAAAAATGGAATGTTAGGAGGCCATAATCATCCCAGGTTTCTAAAAAGAATGGAATGAACAGTGGTTGAACTAGAATCATACTTTGGAAGAGAGGATTCCATTTTCTTACACAGGATGGATGTGTTAGATGTGGATGTCATGTTAGAATGAGAAATAAATAGTCGTACAATTGTTAAGTTACTCATAACAGGAATGAGTCCTTCTACTACATTAGTGTTTCACTCTATATTTATTTAAATTCAGACTTCATAACAAGCTATTTTCTGAATATTCATAATTAGGAATACACATGGAGAGTCTGCATTTAGATTTGGAGTCTTGGAGACAGTAGTTCATTTATAAAATTCTCAGTAATTGATTTGTACATGTGAAATTACTATATATAGGTTTAATAATATTTTGTGTTTGGCAAATTATAATTTTAAGGCTCCTTTGTCTAGTTCTGAGATGATATTATGGTCCTTGGTTTGGGGCTTAGACCACGGCTGACAAGTGAATTGCTGAAGATCCCATTTAAATATATAAGATATCAGTTTTCCATACAATACTGTGAATCCAGAGTTTCTGAAGTGATTCTATGATGAGAATTATTGAGCTCTCCTAGAATCGGGCTGGCGGTGTCACTCAATGGCAGGACACTCATCTAGCATGTGTGAAGCCCTGCGACCCATTAGAGCAGAGGGGAAAGAAGGGATTTCCTCGGAACATATCCAATCTTTTTCTCAATCAGACAAAGTCCTGACAAGCGGAGAGCGGCTGGATGGTTTTGGCCTGTTGCTGAAGAAGATAGGGGCCATTCTCATTAAGCGGTTCCATCACACCCGCCGGAACTGGAAGGGCCTGATCGCGCAGGTGGTGCTTCCCATCGTCTTCGTGACCACGGCCATGGGCCTCGGCACACTGCGTGCTTCCAACAACAGTTACCCGGAGATCCAGATCTCCCCCTCTCTCTATGGTGCCTTCGAACAGACTGCTTTCTATGCGTGAGTTTCCCCCTGTGAGCTAAAAGAATGCTCCCCAAATGCTTCCAGAACTGTTACTGCACCCCACTGATCCAGCGGAACCACAGTATCAATCCTATTAAAGGAACAGTTCAATTTATTGCAAGGTTACGTCCATGGCCAAGCCTTTGAAAAATTTTTACATTCATCTAACCATAAGGGTATGGTAAATATTTATGTTAAGGACTACCCTTTAATGAAGAAGGTCAGGTTTTGTATAACTTTTCAATCATTTGCATTACACAGCAAATAATGTACTATTGCTCTAATAATAAACAGCAATGTTAGAATTCCATAACACACCACAATACAGACAAAGGAAAGCACTGAATGCTTGTGACAAATAGGACAAGGACAAAGCATGCCCTCACTTTTCCTTGGAAATCGAGTCTTAGACTTTTCAGAAAACAGTCATGTAGATAGCAATAGTTAATCTCTTCATATGATTTGTGAACATCCATGAATATCACAGGATATGAGTGGATGACAATGGATTTGATTACATCCTTTATTATTTCAGAAACTATGACCCAAGCACAAAGCCACTGGTCTCGGCGATGTGGGATTTCCCTGGCATTGACAACATTTGTCTGAACAGCAGCAATCTGTGAGTGGACCTCGCTTTTTTTCTCTCATCTTCAACAACCCAGTTTGAGTATGGATGCATGGGTGTGTGGATGTGATTTGGCTCTAAGAGATCAAGGCCCAGATAGAAGCCTACTTAACAGATTTTTATCCATTTCCTTCTATTTGTTATCCTGTAATAATAAACATCAGACACTTCAGAATGTGTACAGCTCTTTCATAAATGTACTTATATTTAACAATCAAGCCCTGCAAATTTTAATCCCATTTTACACATGAAGTAAGAAGGGTTCTTAGGGACTAAGATAGTTGTCTAAAGAAATTTAGATTGTATGATGTCAGCTGAACTTGACACCGTTTCCTGACTCTGACTCCTCTCACTACACACTTCGCACACTAAGCTTGTTCAGATCGTCAAGGTATTAGCTAACACTGTTCATCTGGACTTGGTTTCTGCCACAAGAGAGGATCAAAAGAGTCAAGCAAATAAGGGGAACAAAAAGCTTCATTCTGTCGCTGAAAGACAATTGGTGAGCTTTGGTCTCAGTGCTACTCAAAAAATGAACTTTTCCAATCCTCCAACCAAAATGTCAAGTCTCTTGAAAAAAGTAGTAAAATATATATTCAGTTATGCAAACTCAGTAAATTGTACCTGGACCGCACACCAAAAACTTATACTGAATGCTTGCTTAAGTGTTTCTGTGTAAACATGAAAAAATGCATGTCTATGGGTGCACATGTATAAAACATTTGATTTTGATACCATTTTTATTTGCAGACAGTGTTTAAAGGAAAATAGTCTGAACAGATGGAACACCAGTGGAGAGCCTATCACTAATTTTGGTGTTTGCTCCTGCTCGGACAATGTCCAGGTAAAATGGAATTCAATTTCAGTGAAGTAGAAAAAAAAAAGGCATAAATATCAAAATTTGAAAGATCCATCCAGGTTACCAAGAGTCAGTATAATTTCATTATAGGGAAGCTAGTCGCTCAGAGATATGGAGCTGAGAAGCTCCAAAATGATTGACTTTGAGCTTCAGGTTGCTATTTTAAATTGAACTCAGAACAAATTTCTAAAGGTAAGTAATTCCATGATGCTCTTTGTAGAAATGAACTGAAAATGGACTTTTGGTGTCAGTTCAGTTGTAACTAGAAAGCTCTATGTTTATTAGGACAAAATGTGACCATAACTGTCACATGTGAAAATACAATGGACTGTCACTGTAGTGGTGAGTTGGGAGGTCAGTCATGTGTGATTCTAGAATGGCTCTATGTGGCTTAAACAACACCTCCAGCCTAAAGGAAAAATCATTTCCTGAAGTGGAAAAAAAAATTACCTAGGACTCAGTCTGTATTCTTTAAATAAAGACCTTAGTTTTCTAACCTTATCAAGTCACTGAACTCTTAGGAGAACCAAATTCAGCAGGGAAGTTAAAGATGCCTGCTTAGAGGGATGGGTATTTAGCTCAGTTGTTCTAGCACCTGCCTCAAGTGCAAGTCCTGAGTTTGATACAATATACAAATGTATAAAAAAACTGGACTACATTAGTTTGTATAATAATTATGGTCAATTTTTAAGCTTGAGAAATATTTTAATAGATTATTGAAGAAAAGAAATCACTGTTAGTTTTTAAGGGCCACACAATATTTCCAAATGAAAATATATTCAGAAAATGCAATTCCATTTCATGCTCTCATGCAAGGCATCTATTCAGAAAAGACGGAGGATCTTTAGGGGATCCTTGAATATTTAAACATTAGTGTTAGCTAGTATCTAGAGTCTTTTACTCTCTTATCTAATTTAGCTAATTTCTGAAACTCATTATGTATTTTTTAGTTAATAGTAAGTCAAGTAAATTAATATTTAAAATTGAAGCCAGGCATGGTGGTGCACACCTGTAATCCCAAAAGCAGGAGGCCAAGGCAGGAGGATTGCAAGCATGAGTCCAGTCTGGGGTAAGTTAGTGTCTAAAAGCAGTGTGTCATGAACTTTATAGCCATGGCTCTCACTCCAGGGGAACTTATGTTTGATAATGTAATCTTTTTAATTTAGGACATTTTTTCCTTCATATATTACTGAGGAAACTCTGAGTCAACTTAGTGTGTAATATTATTATTCAAAAATATATTTTTTCAGCACAATGAAAGAAGGAGCACACATTTGTTAACTTGTATCCTTTTTGTCTGTGAGTCCTAAGAGCATGTGTATGTTTTACATATTTTATTTTGCTCTACATATTTTATTTTATTTTCACAGGCAGTTTTTCATACTCAACCATTTGCAGTAATGGACAAATCATTAGGGGGAAGCTCTTTGTCACAGTCTACTTAATTTGTGCAGCACAGACCAGATGAAACTTAATTTTTAATTTATTTATCACTTTCCAGGAATGTCCTAAATTTAATTATTATCCACCTCATAGAAGAACTTATTCTTCCCAAATGATTTATAACCTTACTGTTACTGGGCACCACATGGAAAATTATCTGATATCAACTGCCAATAAATTTTCACAAAAGAGGTAAACTACTCCTTTTCTAGAAGATTTAATTGCTGTCTAATTTTAATGATAACTGGCTGCTAAAGTTGAGGCAGTAAGTACAAATTGCTATTTATGTGATTAAATTCTTAGGTTTGCTTAAATAATCTTGTTGAAATTTAAATAATTACCCTAAATTAAGATTCACTTGAACAAATTAACAAGCTTTGGCTTTTGAAGGTCCAAAAAATGTATTATCAAATTTATATGTTTTTTGAGCAAAAGAGAAATTATTGCTTGAATTATATTTACTCATATTTTAAAGCATGACCTTTAAGGAAAATTGACCTTAGTTCCAACAAGAACATCTGAAAACTTGAGAGTATATTTGTGCATGGACAAAATATTTGTGCAAGGCCATGGACTTACCCCACTGAATCATTTGTCCAGGATATAAAGTTTACGAGTTTGCCATCACTACTGTTTTCTCCTTTTCTCAATATCTTTCCTCCTTTCTTATTCAATATCCATAAATGATTAACACTCCCTGTAGAATTAAATGACAGATAAGCAGAAAAAGAAAGAAAAAAGAAAAAATGTCCCCATTCAGATATAACCACTATTAATATTTTGATAAACATTCTTGCAAAAGTTTCTAGTGGCAAATGTAAATATAAATATTTCCAATAAATATGGGAATTACATTTTATTTTATATATCTGAATTAAATGATGAAGTAATTCATTAGAGATGAGTTTTTTATAAACTATTCTAAAGCTTACATTAAAAAATTTGACTAATATACTATGATGTCGTTTGCATGTCAAAAACTATAGCTCCACTATATCACATTTTGGGCTATAGTCACAAGATTATTCTGCACCATTATTTAGTTAAACTGACCCTAATATGGTGGACACCTACTCTTAAAATTACTACTGAGATTTTAAAAATCAGTTTTCTTCTTTTTAGAGACCAAGAAGTGATAAGTAGTTAAATAAATCCAATTTATCGCCAAGCATCCAAGAAAAGAAAAAATATAGGGGAAAATGTTTAGGGAATAGAGGAAATGGGACCATCTGAAAATAGAGAAGAACTACTGCTGTATTACTTGAGAAGTAATTACCCAAGATATTTAAACACTAATACATTACGCTTTTTGAGCCAGTGCATGGTTCAGCTAAAATGGAGATGATTAAATGATACCATTGCCTTATTTTCAGGGAGATCAGTGCACAAATGTCATTGTTTAGAAGGCTTTTCACCTTTAGTTATAATGCACACTTGAGACTGAAATAAGATAAAAAAGAATAAATAAAACATTAAAATATCTGTCAGGCAGTATTTTCTTCATACTCTATGTTCCTAATGGAAAGAAAAGCACTGAGCTCCTACTCAAGTATTTTACATTAACTTAGGAAGATTTAATTCAGTAAATGATTATACATGTTATTGCTCTATATAGATACGGAGGCTGGAGTTTTGGGCTGCCTCTGACAAACGACCTTCGTTTTGATGTGACAGCCGTTCCTGCCAATAGAACGCTTGCCAAGGTAAATGATGGGCTTTCTTCTGGTTTGTCATACAAATGTGTGTGAAACTGAGGCATTCCAGGATTTTTGAAAGGTAAAGCAAAACATGTACAATCAGTTGTTACACTTTGAAACTCTCCAGTGACGTTGTTCTACTCCTGCATATGTACCCTGGGCTAGGGAAGTAAAGACACGTGAGCGCCGGGAGATATGCACAAAGTTTAGGTGGTAGCAGTTCTTCTATTACCCTGAAAATACTATCTCAGGTATCCATGTGCAATAAAATAAATAAATAAATAAATGTTTAACTATTCACTGAATAAAATTTTCAACAACAGAAATGAAAGGACTTGGTTCCAAACAGCAAGCAAAGTAAGTCTCTCAATCATTAAATATAAGGAGAAGAAAAGACAAGAGGTAATGCATGGGCTGATTTCCTTTACTATAAATTTTTATAGTAGACAAAATTCAACTATTTTATTTCAGGGACAGGGAAATTATTAAGACTTGGATGGACAAAGGGCAGCAGGGAAGATTTATGGACGTGGTTAATCTTTATTTCTCTACTTGTGTGATGACTTGATGAGCGTGCTCCCCCTATAATTTTTTGTTGCATTTTCTGTTCTATGAATTTTTCTTTTTGCATGTGACTAATCAGAGAATGGAAACTGGGTATGTTTAGCCTTACTTCTTATTGAATCTGGAAACTACTGGATTTGATGGAGATAAATTATCCTGTTGAGTTTTTTACTTATACATTATATTTATGTTCTAAAACCATCTAAAGCCACTGAATCAGATACATACGATTACCCATGTGATCAATGGCAGTCACAAGGGTTTTAAATCAACTTCATACACTTCCATTTGGTAACAGGAGAACAGATAGTCTTGAAGGACTATGATTAGGAAACTAATCATCATTTAGTGACTTTTATGTCTGGCACTAGTACCAACTTTTATATAAAGTATCTCGTTTCTTCCTCATAATACTCTATAAATTATTGGATCTATTACAGCAGATTTTCACAAATTCATGTGGCAAATAGGTATTTCAATATTTTCCTCCCTTCTTTCTGCCCAGAGTGAATACTCTTGCACTAACAAGGACGTTTTTAAGATAAAAAAATTTCTCTCTGACTCACATTTGCAATTTTGAATGATCACTTAAGTTTGAATGGATGCTCACCAGTATTTTAACCTTTTTGGTTTATTTGTTTTTTCTAGAGAGAAAGTTAGTAGAGGGAATTTTAGTGCTAGCAGTCTTGTTGCCAAGGACCCATTGCTTGCTTGTATATTTTATTTGTTGTCCGCCTTTCTCTATATGTCATTTGTTTTATTGTTGGTGTGAGATTCAGAATACCTTAATTCTATTCTCAGTATCACCATGGATCCTCCCCAGAACTGGAGATGATAATGATTTCTCTAGTTCATGTCAAGCTTTGTTAATCAAACAAATCTAGAATAACAGATACCTTCGTGCTGTCACTCAGAATGGCTGTCACCTTATGCTCTGAACATCTTTCGGTTGAAAATGTGTGGCTCTGTGATCAGCACTCTGAGGAATAATCTACAGAAGTTCATAATCTTCTAGGACCTTTGTGCCCTCACTTTAAATATAAAGAAGGTAGACTAACAGATGGGAAGACGGCTGAAATTATTCGAACACCATATTGACCTTGCCTTCTTTTGGAATTTAACAGGTGTGGTACGATCCTGAAGGCTATCATTCTCTCCCAGCTTACCTCAACAGCCTGAATAATTTCCTCCTGCGTGTTAACATGTCAAAAGCTGATGCTGCCAAGCATGGTAAAGTTACTCACACAGAGGCATCTTTGTAAAACTTTCATTAACATTCATACAAAAATTCACATCGTATCAATTTCTTCCTGGTGGTGTGTATTTTGTAGCCTCTAAATTACAGGTTATTTTCAAACAATTTGGAAGTACTAACTCCTGCCAGATGGAATATTCTGGATCATCCTTTTAACTTCAAGTTAACTTATTTTTCTCATTTGTCAAGTCTGGGCAATAACATCAACTTCATATGTATATGTATATGTATATGCCAACAGAAAATATTTGAAAACTATTTTTATAAGCAAAAAATTTAAACAATTAGTGTTTATAAATATTGTTCACAAATATTAACACAAAGACCAAACTATGAACCTAACAGGGTCTACCCTTTAAAAAAGCTGTTGTCATTTACTGAGCACTTATTTTATGATAATGCTTTATAGGAAATATCATCCATCCTTAACAGCACCCTTTAAGATAAGTGGGAGCCTCCCTACTATTATTTCTCTGAGGTGCAAACATAGGATTTGACCCCAGAGCTGCTAGACTTCTCTCTTTATTTTTTCTAACACTGCCAACTGGCTTTTTGGATTTAGTCAGGTCTACTTCAGTTGGTTTGCCAAAAGGCTTTCACACAGTTTTAAAAATAAGATTGGAATTTAGAAGAAATTGATTTATTTTTCTAATTCAATTACTGTTCATTCAACCATTTCAACGTCTTGAGCCTTGTTCAAATTATTTTTCCAGACCAATCCAAAAATTAATAATAATAAAAAAGATGGAAAAAATGACTAACACATTTTCTGGCCAGGTCAGAGCCTAATAAATAGCCTACTAAGGAGGGAAGGAAAAAGACACAAACTACCATTTAAAAATGCCGGTGCCTCCTTTCTTTCATCTCCCTCCCACTGGGCATAATAGTGGCCGCTAGATGTTCTAGGGATAATAGAAGCAAACTGTGTGTCAGATACTCATCCCAGACACAAAATCTTCAGGAGTTTTCTTTTCAGAGAAGACAGTATTTTTTAAAAATCTTTATTGGTACATTAAATATACACATCACGATTGCACTCCTTAATGGGGATTTGTACCAGTAAGGACAGTATTTTTTTTTCTCCCAACTGCTTTGGCATTTTCCTAGCAAGAAGAACAATAAAGAAAATAATAAGACTGATAGTCCTCAGATCTCAAGCATCAAAAAGGTGCATAAGCAAAATGGTAAATTAAAGGAAATAGTGACTCAAACCAAGTGGGTCTGGCATAGCCTGGCTAAAAATATTATGGAAAGCTTGACTTTCAGTAGGATGTTTTAGTCAGAGAAAAAGCCGCTTATTGTTGTGACAGATAATACAAATATCACAATTATAGAAATAACTAGAAGAAAAACAGCAAAGATGCAGAGAACAAGGGGGTGATATTGCATTTGAAGGTCAGCTTTTCAAAGTCTGTATTCTTGTTTGCTTTATAATTAGCATTCATTACTAAGACCAAGAGCATTTGAGCCACTTGTAGACCCTAGCGGGGTTGCTGTAGAGACTGTGGTTGCATTTTACATTACAGAGTCTAAAAATAATTCTGCAACATAAACTTTATACTGACCCTAAACTGGAATTTATTATTGAATTTAAAGTAAGTCTCAGTTTGAGTTATATAGAGATTACTAGAGGTATACCTTTAATGCTTTATTAATTTTTCTTATTTAGATTTACCAAAGTGATAGCTCCCTACCCTCACAAAAGAATTTAATTGTTTCAATGATGAAATCTGCATTCCCCTAAAACATTTTGTTTTGTAATGTATGAACGGTGCCCATGATAATAATAATAATACTTGTCTTAAAAAATCAGCCCAATTATTCTCCAACCACATACCCCCAACACAGTGCTTGTTCTAAGCCTCTTTGTCAGATTCTGCCTGAATTGGGATTTTACTTTAGCAGTCAAGGTGATTTCTTTTGAGTTTTAACATGCTAGTAAAATCTTTTAATTAGCTTGTCTTTGCAATGTCAATATCTATTATATTCATGTGGTTCCCCCTAGTGGTTGATTTCACATGAAAATTAGATATTTTTCTTCTAGAAGACACCAGTTTGCTTGTTTTCTCTAACAAACTGGATACAACTGAACTCTTTTTGTGTGTGTGTGAAATAGGTACATTTTATATACATATTATGATCGCACTCAATACTGAGAATTTGTACCAGTATATGACATGACTTGATTCTCATTTTTTCCCATTCCCCTACCCACCCTACAACCCCTACCCTCTATATACATAAGCTTTGTTTCCTTTTTTAAAATTACTATCACAATTTTTTCTTTCCCCTCATTACTTACCCCTATGCCATTTCCCTTTGAAGAGTTTATATTGTACAATATCTAACATACATTTTAGGACTCATTCATATTTTCAGTTTCTCATATCAAAGAAAAGATATGATACTTACACTTCTGTGATCTATTTATTTCACTTATCAGTATGTCCTGAAGGTAGAGAAAGATGAGTAAACAAAAAGGAAATTAGTATGAAGTATTTGAACTTATCATTCTTTATGGTATGGTAATACTCCATTCTATAGAAAAACCACATTTTCTTTACCTATTCTCTAGTTGATGGACATCTGGGTTGTTTCCAAAATTTAGCTATCACAAACTGAGCTGCTATAAACATAGGTGCACATATATTGATGTGATATGAATCTTTTAATTTCTTTCATGTATATCCCTACCAAGGGAATAGCAGGGTCAAGTGGAAACAAACACAAGCATGCTGCCCTGTCCACTCCAGTGCATAATGTTATCCTTTGTTACATCAGCAGCAATGGCCAACGGAATGCATCTCACTTTAGCTTTGCATCTGTGAGATAATATAAATTTTTTAACATATTACATGTAGAGAAAATATTAACTGCAATTTTAAGATTTGATGACTAAATAACAACTCGTTGACCATATTAAAATAAGACATTTAGCTGAGTGCTGTCATAGAATTTACAGAGATGATTCTGACATAAGATCTGATCCGGATATATCTGTTTGATCTTGAGGTGAAAGATATATGTGGAAGAAAAACTAGCTCTACAGGATCTTGCATAGGGAACAAAAACGTATTTTCAAAGATTTCTCTCGTAAAGTAGAGGACTCCATTATTTCTGAAACCCAAAATGAAATAAGAGGAAAAAATTCCCCTGGCTATATTATAATTTAATAGGGGTTAAGTGGGCATCATGGAAAATAGAATCTATGTTTTTAAAGGCTCATTCATTTATACAAAATAGAAGAAAAGAAAGTACACTCTCCAGTGAAATTATTAAAATTATAGGTTAAGTTTTTTTTCTTTAACATATAGCTGTTGAAGAATTCAATCTCAAAGTGTCATATTATTCTTACTAAAAATTATAAATTTAATTTAAAGGAGATAATATGCATTTAGAATCCTCTGTAATATTCAGGTACTGTGCCTAAATGGTATCTTTCTACTGTGAGCATATGTTGTCTAAGCAATAAGAATGTTCTCATTCAGGTCATGACGCTGTAGGAACAAGTGTTTAGGAATATCCTCCCTTCCACTTTCTGTTTTTCTTTTCCATGACTGACATCATACTTTACTCTTTAAGGAAGTATTTCTGGTCTGCTTTTGACTTTGACTGACTAAGAAGAAAATAGTTTTGATTCTAATTCAGATAGTAATTTCGACAACCCTGGAAGAGCCCAAAGACGTGGGATGGCATTGGAATTAAGTGACTGCTTCTGAAATGAGCTGGCATAAATTCTCTCAATTTATATATCTCAACAGAAATGCCAGGCTGATGATCCCAAGTCTCATCTGGTACAGCTTTAGAGCAATAGAGAACTTAAAGTAGCAAAGAGAAAGGGAGGAGTCGACTCAGAATACAGTGCCCCTTCCTAGAGTCATGGCATAGCAAGTAGAGGGTGAGATAGGGTCTGTTCCCTAGAAAAATCTCATATAATTTGTCCTTCTTGAACTGTTTATTTCTGAAGTGCTGCTGAAATACATACTTAAAACCAGACAGAGAGAAAACAGTGGAGAACAATTGTTTAGACGTAATAGCAGAAACGATGCTATATATAAGAAATGTCCAAAAGGTTCCATATGAATGTGAAAAACTTTTCTTTAGGAGTGAGATCAATTGTATGACATGGGCAAGAGGGAGAGGAAAAGTCATTTTTCTTTAAAAGAGGACATCAATGTAAAATTCTGCAGATTATAGCATAAAGAGGAAAGTATTGTATGATCTGCATCTGAAAATTGATATCTCTGATTAAATGAATAGCTACTAATTGAAGACTTTCTCTTCTTTAAGGGATCATCATGTATAGCCATCCTTACCCAGGCGTACAAGACCAGGAGCAAGCCACGTAAGCACTTATCTTTGGCAGGCCCACTTTCTCTTTGGCAGACTTGAGTTGTGTATAAATTGTTGTAATTGGGAATCACAGTTGAATCTGAATGAATGTCAGTCTAGAAGGGCTGGTAATATCAGTCACTGACTGGGATAAAAAGAAGTTTCTAAAGGAGGAGCGAGTGTTGCCAAGTAGAGGTTGTTGACTGGGGTCACTGAGTCTGCTGCTGTTTTGAGTCCAGTGCACAAGTGCTCCATCATCCCAACTTCCCTCCAAGCATTTAAGCACTATCTCTGGGCTCCAGATCTATATATCTCTTACATACAGTCTTTAGCTCTTGAGACCGAGGTTTTCTATCAAATATCCTTAGTCAGTTCTGATGCTCTAGAGCTACATTTATTCCAGGGTCACAGCAGAGTCATGTCAAAGATATTATCAGGCTGCCACATCGGAAGGCTTATTTGTGTCACAGCCAACACTAGTCCTATTTTGTTGATGGCGTTAGTCATGAATCTGCCTAAAAGGAAGAGTTCCAAAAACTGATGTGCTCTCTCCTCTCCCAATTACTCCCTACAGAATCAGCAGTTTAATTGATATCTTAGTTGCACTGTCCATCCTGATGGGCTATTCTGTCACCACTGCCAGCTTTGTCACCTATGTTGTAAGAGAACATCAGACCAAAGCCAAACAGCTGCAACACATTTCAGGCATTGGTGTGACATGCTACTGGGTAACAAACTTCATTTATGACATGGTAAGTAATTTTTGTCATGGCAAGGAACAGAATCAACTTGAACAGAGAACACAAGCTTTTATTTGAGTTATTTATTCTAGTTGTTCCAATTATTATCACAAAGAGAGTAAATTAAGAAAGAATAATTTGAGTCAAGTTTGTATTAATTTGATGGCTTGAGGAAAGAGAAAATGCTTGCCATTATCTCTGGGACATAGATTCCCAGGGCACTAATGCAGAACCCTGGGCCCTGCCTGTGCTATTAAATCTATATATGGGGAGGGGCTGGGGATTTAGCTCAGTCATTCCAGCGACTGTCTTACAAGTGCAAAGGCCTGGGTTGGATCCCTGGTAACAACATACAATAATGGGCATGGAGACTCACTCCCAGCAGCAATCAGTATCACATACCACAGTGGTGGGTGTGGTGGCTCACGCCTGTAATCCCAGCACTTGGGAGGCAGAGGGAGGAGGATTGCTGTGATGTGAGTTTGAGGCTGAGCACAAGGCCAGCCTAAACTACAAAGCGAGATCATGTCTAAAAAAAAAAAAAAAATCTATATATGGGGAGTAGAGTATGGAGAGTGTGTGTATTAAGCAAGAATCCCAGGTGGTGTTAAGAACATGGAAGTCTGAGGACCACTACTGTGGAGAAACTAGAGTTCACCAGCAGAATAGCTTTCCTCAACTGTGCCAAATTATCAAGCTTATAAAAATTTAATCAACTAATTGTGAAAAATTTGAAGTAGTATTTCTGGTTGAATCGCACATTAGAGAAGATTTTAGTAGGGGAAAAAAAGAGGATGTATTTCATTGATACAGCCCTCATTTACATAAAATATTGCCAAAGTTCAGATGGTTGTTCTTGACTTCAAATATGCCAGTGTTGGCCACAAGCCCAGGATGAGAATGCATTTGCCTGTGATTATGGTAAAATTGCCTGAGTTGTTGTCAAGATCATTGGTTTGAAGATATGGAAAGTAATTAATTCCATATCCAGTTTGTTAATGTATCCAATGAGGTCTGAAATGTGTTTGCTATAGAAGCCAAATCTGAAAGAATAGTAATAACTGTTCTCAACTTAATCACAGCTTTAATGTTAAGAAAGCTTCACGTACATGCTGCTGTGAAGCTCTCCCTACTACTGAGATCTGTTGTCATATCTGGTTTTCATCCTAATTTGGGAGACCCTTCCCCAGCCTCCATGGGTGTGTCTGCACTCAAATTAAATTATCATTACTTGCATTGTATGCAGCTTGCTGCAAATGCCTGAGCATTTAATATCTTTACTTGTCAGCAAAGCTATTTGCTTGTGTACCTCTTATTCCAAGAATGTGTGGGACCCGCTGTCCTCTTGCTTTGCAGAGTGGCTCACACTGATAACTGAACCTGAGAGATCAACCATCTGAGAGAGCTGTGCTTTCAAAATCAATCAATACTTTGAGGACTAACTCTAATACCAAGATACCGGCTGTCTTATCTTTCTCACTGAACCTCTGTTGCTGAATGATCCCAAATCCTAGAGACCAGAGGCAAGAACACCAGGGACTGCTTGTCCATCTATAGAGATGGATATTGGCTTAACCTGATGTTGAAGACAAATTCTGAAGTAAAATCAGTCTAAAGCTGGATGTTAGAAGCAATGAGATCACTGACAAAAATTCATTCCTTCAAATGGTCCTAGGCCAGTTTCCTGTAGTTTTAAACTAGATGAGTTATTGATTTGAGAAAACACTTGTTATATATATACTAAACATGTTTTCACACATTCCCATAGGTCTTCTATTTAGTCCCTGTAGCATTTTCAATTGGTGTCATTGCAATATTCAAGTTACCTGCCTTCTACAATGATAGCAACCTGGGTGCTGTGTCCCTCCTTCTTCTGCTGTTTGGGTAAGCTGCTGATAAAGTAATAAAAAAGAATTAACAAAATTAAATGCTCATAGACTCAAATAGAACCTAAATCTCATTAGCTAATTTACAACTGTCTAGGGGTTTCACTGGACACGAGTGATGACTAACAATACATTACACTTTCTAGTCCATAGTCTGTCCGGTGTAATACTTCTGAAAATTAATGTCATTATCATTACTGAGCACTTACTGGGTGCCAAGTGTTATGCTTATTAATTTAGATATTTAATCTAATTTACATCCAAACTAAGGATTTAAACTGATGAGAAAAAATGTGTATATGTGTAAATAAATATTGACAAGTTACATAAATAAATATGTCTAGCATTATAAGGTGTACACAAGTTCAAGTATCCTTTTTATTATTTTTTATAGAAATCTAAGGAGACACACTTAACATTATTTTTGTATTGGGCTCATACTGGTAATACAAATCAATGCCAGTGCTAATAATCCCTTATATGTTGAATGTATGGATGGTTAGTAATAGTGGCTGATCCAGGACTTCTCTTTCTCTGGTGCTATTGAGTTTTCCCCAAAGTTCCTCCAGTCTTTGTTCATGACAGGAAAGCTTCTAACCAGTCTCTGTGTGCTCAGTTAGCCTACCTCAATGTCATTATTTTTCCTTAACTTTAAATTATAAACATTTTACAGATTGAATTCATACTCCTGAGCAACAAAAGTCTTGCATGAATAGAATAACACCATCCCCAGAGGAGATTAATTTGTAGATGTAATAATGTTGAATGACTCATGGTTCCTTAAGAGCGAGGCTTCTCACTGTCATTTGAAAATGTCTCTTGGGTTTTGTTGTCAGAAAGAGGAATGCAAATGAAATCTAGCAACAAGGCTAGGCAACTCATCAGTAATATTTACTTTTACTTTGTAAACTCATCTACATTTTTGTTTTATGGCTGTGTAAAGCAGAAAAAATTAAAATGTAATTTAATCTTAGTATTATTAACCTACAGATATGCAACATTTTCATGGATGTACTTGCTGGCTGGTTTCTTTCATGAAACAGGAATGGCTTTCATCACCTATGTCTGTGTCAACCTGTTTTTTGGCATCAATTCCATCGTCTCCCTGTCTGTTGTGTACTTTCTTTCCAAGGAAAGGCCTAATGATCCGGTAAGATCCTCAGTCTGTCAAATATCAGGGAGTGTTTCAGAAGCTTTAATGTGTTTAAAGTGGAAAAAATTTATTTTTCATTCTCTAAATAGAAAAGAATATCATTTGGTTCTTATATTAAATTTAAACTGGAAGGATTTAAAGCCTAAAATAGTCTTTTAAAGCTCTCTGTAAGTTAATGCCTTTTATTGTATTTACTGAGTGTCGAAACAATTGGCATTTGATAAGTCTCAAGTGGGGTGATGGAGGTGAAGTCAGATATAATATACGGTATTACATAAATCAGGTTACCAATTGTTCGGCTAAACATCTTACTCATTAACAAATCCCTGGGAAAATGGCTTAGTTATATGACGATAGGTTGGGATTCGTTTGAACATTCATAGAGAGAAAACTTCATTCATTCCCTTTCAATCACGTATTGGAATCTACTTCATTGTAAGCATCACTTTTCATTCAGAGCTGACAATTATGATTAGTGAGAAGAGAAGCACTGACAGTGCCAGGCAATTGAACAGCAAAGAATAGAGGGGAAATGAAGTGAAAGGACGAACCAGCAAGCACGCTCCAGGAAGAGAAAGGAAATTCATGAGGTGGAAGTAGCCGGCCTCAAGTGTGAATAATGTGAAAATAAGCCACACGCTCTTCTAGGAGATCTCTTGCCTCTCCTCCCGGAGATCTCTTGCCTCTCCTCTCGGAGATCTCTTGCCTCTCCTCCCGGAGATCTCTTGCCTCTCCTCTCGGAGATCTCGTCTCTCCTCCCATTCCATTTCACCATGTTAGTCTGTCTCTAAGTAGAAATTGTCTTAGGTTCTGAAACTTTGCAGAATGAAGTCCTCTCAAACTCAGACACCTCCTAATACCCTGCCCGTGTTAGACCCCAACCCCGCTGGCCTTACATTCCAAAAGTTTAAGGCTGGTCTACAAGTCATTTTGTCTCCTGGTCCCTTTGAGAAAGTCTTTTCAGCTTGTAATTTAATGACAGGCCTCTGCCATATGTTTATAGCTAGTATCTGTCTATAAATTCAGCACCTATAAAATCATTGCCAATCTAACTGGTTTCACAGCATTTATCTATATTTAGTTTTAAGCTTTCATTAATGTATTGCAAGCCTAACACTTAGCACTAAACTTCAATGTTATTTGTCCTATTTCAGACTTTGGAGCTTATTTCTGAGACTCTCAAGCAAATTTTCCTGATTTTCCCACAATTCTGTTTTGGCTACGGTTTGATTGAACTTTCTCAACAGCAAGCAGTTCTGGACTTCTTAAAAGCATATGGAGTGGAATACCCACATGAAACGTTTGAAATGGACAAGCTCGGAGCAATGTTTGTGGCTTTGGTTACTCAGGGCACCATGTTCTTTTTGTTGCGACTCTTAATTAATGAGGGGCTAATAAAAAAACTCAGGTAAGTAAAAGAAAAATGTAGCACTTGGTGTCCATGCCAAGCCAATATTCAGGGGAGAATCAAGAGTCTTCAGTTTTCCAATAATAATGTGAAATTTTTTTCTTCAAAACCCTTAAAAAATGTTACATAATTTATCATTCATTTTATTCTAATTAATAGTTATCTAATCTTATTATGTATCTGCAAGTACTGTTGAAAGAAAGTCAAATAAGTACAGTAGTTAGCCTTAAAGGAAGAAGATTCAGTGGTAGAGAGAAAATGTGTACCTGAACCAAACAGCTGAGTATGGAAGGGCAGAAAACACTTTCACGGGAAGAAATGAGAAAGAGGATTGAATGTGGTTGTAGTATGTTGGCATTAATTTGGGAATAAGGAGATCGAGGTCAAGTGAGGATAGCATCATAAATGAAAAGAAATACATACACATTGCCCTAGCAATTGCATTTCTAGGGATTTTTCCTCCTGGTATCTCCCATAGATGCGGAATTACCTAAGAATAAAATTATTCATCATAGTAATAATTTTTAATAGAATTTAAATAACCAGAGTGTTATTTGTAAAGTAGTTAAATAAATTGGAGTGAGCCCTTGACTTATAAACTTAATTTGTTCGTGAGGGCTGGATGTAACTCAAGTTAGTCAGTTGAAGGCTCAGGTTCCTCCACACTGCCTTGAAGTCTATCTGCTCTGTACAGGCAGATCTGAGTGTCCTTTGAGGGACATAAGCCCAGGATTTCTCCATTAACCCCACACAGGAAAGAACATTGTGATGTTTTTTTAAACCTCTTTAAGGGTTAAATCTGTATCTGAGATCACCTAGGAGAATAAGAAGCTGGTATTTGAGTTGTAACTTAAGACTTTGTAGGTTAGAAATGAAATTCCAGTCATCATCCATGTAATTTGTCCATCAAGAAGTAACTTGAGGGTCCACTTTATATATGTACACTCAAATACAACATGATTCACCTATTAGAAAGAATGATATAATTCTATGTTAAATATTTGAGATTATTTCTAATATTTGTTAAGTAAAAATGTGAGATTCAAGACTGTGTATAAAGTACATTACCAGTTGAGTTAGTAAGAAAAGTCTGCATGGTTTATGCATAAAAATCTACACACTCTCGTAGATGTGGAGAGAGCAGCTGAAGAGAACTAGGCATGGTTGAAGACTTTTCACTATATATTCTTCAATACTATTTGAATTTTAATATCATGTACATGTATTACCTGCTGAAATAAAATTTTAATTAAATTATAATAATAAAAGGACAGCCAAGAGCAGAGATACAGAAAAAAAATTACAGAGTACTTTTAAAAGGAATAACACAGGTTGATTAGAATTCAGAATAAATGTAATGAAATACAAGGAGATAAAAGCCTATGGTGAGGTAAGGAGACTAAGGAATCTCTTGCATGCTTGGTAAGGAGATACGGGTTGGGCTTTATTCAGCAAACAAAGGTTTCTGGAAAGACAGCATCATGATCAAATGGTGCTTCAGGAATGTGATTTTGTACAGGTGTAGAGACTGAAATGGAACAGACATTGGAGCTGTTTTGGGCTCCTGGAGAAAGCTAGGTGAGAAGCAGTGAAAGTTTGCAATGAGGATCGAAGTAGAAAGGGATGCAGCACAGGAAGTTAGCAGGCAGGTGCAGTATCTGGGTCTGAATGCACCAGTGAATTCTGGAGTAGGGAAGTTTCAAACAAAACAGCAGAGCTGATGCCTCTGGACTAACATTAAAAGAAACAGAAACTTTAGAAAGAAGAACTGAATGATTTGCTGGATTTTAAAATTTTGTTTTAGTATTTGTTAGGCAGATAAAGAGTTGAGTTTGGGGTTTAGTGAGTTTGCAGAGCTGATAGACATAGTCTCTAGAGCCGAGGTAAGACACAGTAGAAAGGGGACAGGATAATATTCATATCATAGATTTTTAAAAATAAGCATCTACTGTGCAGCATGTGCCAACAGTTAACAATAGCACGTTGTGTACTTACGAATGTTTAAAGGTAGAACTCTTGTAAATATTACTGCAGTGTTAAAAAGAGAGAAGAAATAGATATTTTTAAAAGGTGATCTTTGATCTTATTCTTGTAAATTCTCTGTTTTACTGTAGAGTTTAGTCTTACTCTGAATTCTTTATTAGGAACTGACTTTCAAACCTACACTCATCTCCTTATTACTGAAATTAGGGTTTTGTATTTTAACAGTAGATCTGTAAACCTTTAAGGCATAGAAGCAAATGCTGCTTCTCAAATAGCATATTGAATATGGTGAAGGGAATTCATACTAATTTTTTAAGCTATTTGAGTGCATAATACCTAACACTTAAAAGAAGCTTAATACTAGTACAGGTTCTGTAAAGTGAAAAGACATCAAAACATGTCTAAGTGAAGGCGTGTCATTTCAAAATCCCTGATATAATAACATTATGGCTGAATTTTTTTAAGGCTCTTCTTCAGAAAATTTAGTTCTTCACTTGTGATGGAGATAAAAAATGAAGATGAAGATGTGCAGGCTGAGAGATTAAGAGTTGAGAGCGGTGCAGCTGAGTTTGATCTGGTCCAACTGCATCGTCTGACAAAGACCTACCAACTGATCCATAAGAAGATTATAGCAGTGAACAACATCAGCATCGGGATACCCGCTGGAGAGGTGAGGAACTGCCGTTCATTTCTCTCCTTTTTATTGGTGTAAGTGACAAATAAAAGTTAGTTAATTTTCTTCAATATTGTTCTATGAATACAAAAGTCAAACGATATTTTTATGGGGCATCAATGTATACATGTATATGCATACATAAGGGATGACAAAAGTCAGTTGATTTTTACATTTTTAAAGACCTTTATTGCAGTAAAAGATACATTAGTAGTAATCTCCCTTAAAATATTCTCCCTCACTTTGAGCACACATTTATTTTTCTGAAGCAGTTCTCATGAATGCTTCTGCCCAGCATAATCCATTGAGAAGGAAGGCTCGTAAAAGACATTATAATGTGTCCTTATCCACCTGGTTCACTAGGTCTGGCATGGCATGACTGCTGGCTCTTCCCCAAAGTCAAAATGTCCACAAAAGCTAAGTATTTTTAATAAGTCCAAGACACTGAGGCAGTCACTACAGCACAACTAAAGATACTCACAAAGAAAGGACTTCCAGAACTGCTTTACAAAGTGTCAAAAACAATGAGATAAGTGTGTTTGGAACAAGACTAAGCTTTGAGAAGGAGTTAATGGAAATGTGTCTGTTACTGTAACATATTTTTTTACTTAAACATACTGTATTTTCAATCACACCTCATCCATGTTTATCAATATAAAGCTTATAAGTGAACATCTGTTATTTCCCCTAAGACTAGACAAGCAGGACGCACTATTTCCCACCACAGCACAAGTCCTGAGTCTTTTCACAAACTGCTTTCCTATCTGGAGTGGGATTGGTTAGGAAGCCTATGCAGAACACTTTCTTCATCTTTACATTCCCAGGCTCCTTCCAAAGACACCATAAAGAAAACAGAGGTTTCAGAAATGAGATCCTAGAACTGCATCCATTTATATTCTTGTCATTTTCACCGACATAGTATTAAGGCAGCTTTGAAAGAAGGCAAGGAATACGACTAATTCCTTAATTTTTTCAGCAGATCTCAAATTTCACACACCAGATTTACTCACTAGCATAAAGAAATTACTGCTTCAGTAGCTTATCAGTAAAATAGTGATTTTATGTGAATATTGTGAAAGCTATAAATGTAATTACTTCTTTGAGTTAGCATATCTTATAGGGTATTATATCATGTCATATAAAGAGGTGCTATAAAATATGTAAAACAGGTTCCCAGTATATATATTTGAAAATATTCAGGTAGTTAAGGGAAAAAAAGGCACTAGTTTGTTTTAAAATAAAAAGTTTAAACTAGGGATTTAGTCAATGGTGCTGCGCCACCTGGCAAATGCAAGTCCTGAGTTCAATTCTCATTACCAAATAAAATAAAATAAAGACAAAGTATGACTAAATACCAACAGAGAATTTCCTTCAGTAATTCCACTGATTTATTTTCCCTGGAAATGTATTTCACCCAGTCAAAAGGAAAGAGATAATATAGCCACATGTCTCTAAGCTGTGCATCTTTTTTCCTCTCCCTTTTACTAGTGCTTTGGCCTTCTTGGGGTGAATGGAGCAGGCAAGACCACTATATTCAAGATGCTGACTGGAGACATTGTTCCTTCAAGTGGAAACATCCTGATCAGAAATAAGACAGGGTATGGAAAACTGATGCTTCCTCCTTACCAAGAGCAATGCAACGAAAACAATTTAAATGAACATTTCAGATTATTTTGTATTATTTAGTCCTCAAGGAGAAAAATAAACTATCAAATATTTTTATTTTTTTAATTTTTTATATTTTTTTTTTAGGTTTTTTGAGACAGGGTCTCACTTTGTGGTTCAGGCTGGCCCTGAGCTCAGCCTCAAACTCTCATCACAATCCTCCTGCCTCTGCCTCCCGAGTGCTGGGATTACAGGCGTGAGCCACCACACCCGGCACTGTGGTATGTGGTACTGGTTGCTGCTGGGTGTGGCCACACCCAGTATTATGTGGTTACCGGGGAATCGAACCCGGGCCCTTGCGCTTGCAAGACAGGCGCCGGAACCACTGAGCTAACTCCCCGGCCCACTGTTAAATATTTTTAAAGGTTTTCCTGTGACTTAGATAGTGAGAGTATTTTATCCTCTTTCCTCAAATTCACCAACTACCACAGCGAACTAGAGCCACTTCCTAACATTTGGGGACCAGCAGAGCTATACTTTTTGAAACTCTTTTGTTTTTCATCTCCTATTCAGATCTCTGGGTCACGTTGACTCTCACAGCTCATTTGTTGGTTACTGCCCTCAGGAAGATGCCTTAGATGACTTAGTCACTGTGGAGGAACATCTGTATTTCTATGCCAGGGTCCATGGAATTCCAGAAAAGGATATCAAAGAAGTGAGTATCTATGTGAAAAACTAGTTCATTGGATGACCATTCTTACTTTTGTTTTTTACAAACCCCACCTCCCATAAAATCAACTTGACCCTGGAAAGCCAAGACATTTTCTTTCTAACTACAAGTGTGAGCCCAGCGTAGTTTGACTGTGTGTTATTGACACACACCTGTGGACTCACCTTCCAAACTCCTTGGCCGAGTTTATTCAGTTGCTCTGTTAAGAATTTTCAGGCAGAGGATCACACAGTTGGTGATGCTTCTCCACTCTTTGGTGTTCAAAGAAGCATCAACACATAGAACTGAAAAATGCTCAAGCAAAATAGAACACCTTTGATTTTTATTTTATTTTTTTGTATATGGCTGGGGATTGTTCCCAAATGCCACACATACACTACGCACATGTTCTGTCACTTAGTCACAACCTCAGGCCTCCATTTTGACTTTTAATCTGTGACTTTGTGTGTCATTGCAACTACTTGCTTTTGTAATGGAATGACTAACCCAGAGGGCAGTTTCTTCTGTTTTTTGCAACCCTGGAGACCTGCTGCCTAAATCCAACTAGGAATTCATTATGTGCCAGGGACGCTTAACCACAGGAATAGCTCATAACCCATAACTCTGAATGCACTGAAGTTGTTATAGTGGGTCATTTTTAAATAGATTTAAAGCCTTTGTGACAACTCAGACTCTGTCAGAAGAAAGATGAAGCAGTGATGACGATCAATGAGAAACCTGCCTTTGAACCGTGTTTTAGTTAGTTTAAGCTTTCAAGCTTTATAGGAGAATACTGTGGTAATACAGCACAAAGTACAACCTGAAACAGTAAACACACACACACACACACACACACACACACACACAACACACACACACACACATTTAGAAGGAGGAATCTCATTTGAAATAAGCCTCTGAGGAATTGCTTTTATCTCTTTAAATGAACTATTAATTTTTAAATAGCCCTTTAAAATGAAAATAAAATCTATGTTGAATTTAAATGTTTTAATTTTTTTCTTGGCCTCTATTCTCCTGGATAAAATTTTCTTTTCACAGGCAGATTTTCTTCTATTTGGTGCTTTAAAGGTTTTGGCAGGGGAAGGTCAACCTAATTCCTCTTTTATTATCCACAGACCGTTCAAAAACTCCTTAGGAGACTTCACTTGATGCCCTACAAGGACAGATCCACCTCTATGTGCAGTTATGGCACAAAAAGAAAATTATCCACTGCTCTGGCCTTAATAGGAAAGCCTTCCATTCTACTTCTGGTAAGAGAGGCATTAGAAGAAAGACTACTGCATAATTAGAATGGCACATCTGAGTGCGTGTTCATGTCTTATCGTCATTGCCACGGTCAGCATTTAGTCAATTCCTCACTACGTGAGGAACTTGCACGATCACAATGAAAGGAATTTATATCAGCAAATGATGAGTTGCCACAATAATATGTTTTTAAAAATGTGTTTGTCTGAAACACTAGTGCAGTAAATTTCAGAGAAAGTACTCAATGTGGGAATAGAAAGTACCTGTAACAAATTCAGGATATTAGAACAACTAAGTAAACTTATAGAATGGTAGAATTTAATTCCCATTTATTGATAAAATTATGACTTTTTCTATTGGCTAATCAAGTAAAGGAACATGTTCTATTTCTTACTGAAGAGGAAGGGCACACTTTAGGACAATATATTGTGCAAAAATTTTATTTCTCTGTAACTTAAAATATGAATTATCTAGCTTGATATATGAGGAACGGTATACTATGCTATCTTATCTGAATTCCAGAGAGGACAAAAAGAAAAGTATTCCACATTTTTATTTTGGTTAATAACTGGAAAATTAAACAGATCACCCAGAAACATAAATTATGTAGATGGTGGTATAGTTTTCTGTTCGTTATGCTCAGTATGCAAAAAAAAAAAAATGTTTATTTCAGAGAAACAAACTCCTCTTTATTTTGAAAGATCTTTTTGATTCAAGGGCCTCCACATTCTAAATGCATCTTAACTATATGCAATAAAAAACCAGTTATAAATAGCCACTTTATTCCAGGGATTAAGTCATAGAGTGGATCAAATCATTTAAGCTGCTTGGATAGAATGATGCACAGCCCATCTTTCTATAATGCCACCAGCTTCTAATGCATTATATCCCTCCCAATCGATGCTTATAATGGCATTCTATTGTGTAAGTGTCCCTTTAATTGAACAAAACAGTCCTTAGGCACTCCTGTGAGATAATATATGTAAAACATTTAAAAATGGTAAAAGTGCTACATAAACGTTACATAATGATGAGCTGAACCGAAATACAGGCTACGAAAGATACCATTTTCTTCTGTAGTTGTTTGTCATATAGGCTATTTTTCCAAAAATAGAAGCAGTGGCAATATATCCTTTATTGTTTCCCCAAACTAACCTTTATTTCTTACTTTAAAATTAACACTTACTATACAAATACCCCTGACTACCCCATGTACCTACTTTTCATTTGCAGAGACAGTTTTAAATTTTTACCTAATCTTGACATATAATTTGATTTTTTACAATCGTGGCAGGATCTATAATTGCTTGTTTAGATCATCTACTGTTACAATTTAAAATTTTATGTGTGAACAATTTTTCAAAGGAACTTCTACTTTGGACAAATTGTATATACAATATATTTCACTTGGCAATTTCTGAAAATCTTATACTTCTTTTCCCAATTAGTGTTAAATTTCAATTACTAACAGAAAACTAAAAATATATGTCATACTAACTAAAGTATCAAATTGTGGTTTATTTTCTGATTCAAAAAGTGTATTATCACTCACTGTCCCAATCTGCTTTCAGAAGCATAATGGCAGTCTTGTTGATGTAGCTTCCAATACATGTATGACAATGTAGAATTAAATGTAAAACTCTGCTTTGTGAGTAACGGAAGCAAATTTTTCTTCCAAAGAAACATAAGAAATGAATGTAAAGTAACAGGATGTCAGTTTCACCCAGACACTTCTTAAAACAGATTGACAGCTTTAAATGCTTAATTTTGAGATTTTTGACAGCAACAGAAGAAAGCCCTATTAAATATAAATAAGTTAGTCACAGAAATTCAAAAAGTGATTTCTGATCCAGGGAATCAAGACTCAGTGATTCGTGTAAAGGCATTAATCAGGCATTAATTAATTTGATAAATTTTTCTTGTAATTATTAAGGATGAGCCGAGCTCGGGGATGGATCCTAAGTCAAAACGGCATCTGTGGAAGATCATTTCAGAGGAAGTACAGAACAAGTGCTCTGTCATCCTCACGTCGCACAGGTGAGGCAAGGGACACAAGGTCGGAGAGTGAGGGAGTGAAGTCAATCCTGTGTGGCACAAAGGGCTAGTGAACACGTCCAGTTGTGCAAAAGTATTTCAGGCTTGTGGTAGTAGAGTCAAGTCAAATAAGTGGTTTTTTATGGTAAGACTAATAGTAGGACAGGATGTGAGTTCTAAGAAGTCCTTAAAAATAGATTTGTCACAATTCACAGCCCTCCTAACTGCCTTGTGGCCCCGTCCCAATTGCCTATCAAATGAAATTCAGGATCCTCCATCTTCCTCTATGAGGCCTCCTAGTATCTGGCCTTATTTATTCCCCGCCTTTTTTTCTACCTCTCTCTGTCACCGGTGTGAACTGCTCATGGTTCTGTGTACACGTGGTGCCTTTTCCTACTTTCAAATCCTTTCTTCTGCTGTGCTTTCTACTTAAAATAATCTCTTCAGATAATCCTTCCAAGTTCTGGTCTGACCAGTCCTTCCAGAACTAGTTCACATTTCTTCCTCCATGAAGTATTCCCACCCTGGTGTAAAGTGTCAGTAATACTAAAGCTTTTCTTATGATGTTGCTATGGTATCATAATTTGGATTAAACTCTCCTTGCATTAAAATGATTATGGAGTAAAAATAAGTATGTGATTTACTTTTTATTTAAGGGCTGGTTTCCATCCTCCCTCTGTCACCAACATTCAGGAGCCAGGCATTTCACTCCCATGAACATTTTTGTGAAATGGATAAGGTGATACCCAGGGCTGCCTCTGGTTATAAAATGAGAGAGCGTGTAATCAGGCGCAAATGAGCTAGTTATAAATCCCAAACCATAAAAGGCAATGAGAGTAGGAAGCAGAATAAAATAAGCAAGCTGGGGGTTATTTTGGAAACATTTCTTAGGAAATGTACGTCTTGAGTCATACCTTAAAAAAGCTTCAAAGAAATATTGGGTTTGATAGGAGGGCCTTCCAGGTGAGAGAAATGGCCTCAAGTTTTAGAAAAAAACACTTTAAAACCTTACCTGAAGACATCAAATTTCTATTTTAAAAGATTTCTTTTGTTCTCCTTCAAGACAGAGTTCTCAGGAATAATAATGAAGTAATTAAGCTTATGCTTACGAACTTCAATCCAGTTCTCTGTGCTCTAGTGTTGATGTGCTTGTACTTCCTCTTTCAGCATGGAAGAATGTGAAGCTCTTTGTACCAGGCTAGCCATTATGGTGAACGGAAGGTTCCAGTGCATTGGATCTTTGCAGCACATAAAGAGCAGGTAAAAAAACCATATTGTTTAACACTCGGTATGGTGCCATCTCTATTTTCAAGGATTATCTCAGCAGCCTATCTGGCCATGAGAGGTACAACAGGAATGGAGAAGCTAATCTTTAGAAGTAGTCACTGATCCACCCTAGATTAAAGTATGCTGAAAGTGTTTTTAATTGGTCAATACTCTCAAATCTTAGAGGGCCTAAAGCTAATAATAATAGTAATAATAATTCCATAATTAAAAGTAATAATAACAATGATAATAGTAATAAATCCATAAGCATTAAACTTTCAGGGCAATTTTAGGAGTTTGTCCAATAATAAACTAGATGTTAACAAACACATATTGTCATAGATTTTTATCTAGCATGTTCATCTGCCATTTGCATAAGCATTCAGAAAGCCACTTAACATGTTTATCATGTGGAAACTTTTCAATCAAGAATACAATGGGAAATGTGCATAAATGCTATATTACAATCAAATTAAAGTTAAATTAGTAGCTTATATTCACATGGATTGTTTCATATCCATAGTAATCTCCAAACTTCAGGATGATATTTTGTACCTTTCTAGATAACAACTTGACTCTCTTATAGTATTAATCAAGACAAGAAAGAAACAGTTGACAGAGGCCTTTATTGTGACTTGTCTACAAACTATATTCTTGGTACAGTTAGATCTAGTGTGTAGATTTCATATTTCTTTTTAAAATCACACTTATGGGCCGAGGATTTAGCTCAATGGTTCCAGAGCCTGCCTCAAAGTATAAGGTTCTGAGTTCCATCCCCAATACCAAAATATAAAAAAAAAAAAATCCCAGTTATGTTAATACTGATGACTGACCTCAAATTCATAATGATCTGTCTCAAGACTTTGTTAAATTAAAATATATTTAACCCCAGAAAATTACATTCACTGCCAATTCATAGATGTCAAAGGAAGCCATAGTTTATGTTTTCTTTCCAATATTACTTTTACTCAAAGAATCTAACTTACTGTATGGTTGGAAATAAATTTAAAAGTCATAGTAGTCTCGGGAGGCAGAGGCAGGAGGATTGCTGTGATGTGAGTCTGAGGCTGAGCTCAGGGCCAGCCTGAACCACAAAGCGAGACCCTGTCTCAAAAAACCTAAAAAAAAAAAAAAAAAAAAAAGTCATAGTAGTGAACTATTCCAGTTTTCAATATGCTGTGAGCCAATGGCGAAATGACAGTCTTTATGTAAGAAAAGGGCCATAATGGTCTGCCTGGTTTTGTTTCAATATCTAGAACACCAGGGAAATTATTTTAGCAAAATATAATTTGTATTGTATTGTGCACTTTTCTTTCTAGGTTTGGACGTGGGTTTACTGTGAAAGTTCATTTAAAAAATAACAAAGTGAGCATGGAAACTCTCACAAGGTTCATGCAACTGCACTTTCCAAAAACATATTTAAAAGTAAGTGTTGGCCCTGCCTTTTGATCTTGAAGAGCTTTGATGAACATAATGTAATATTGTAGAGGATATCTGGCATTTCCAAATCCATGACAGCTTTGTTATTGATCACAGTATATTAGCTCCAGATACATAAGACACTCAGAAGCACACTTCACATGAACAAATAACATTTTCAAAATCTGTCAGTACAGCTATTTAGAGTTAACATTGTCTTTTACGTATGTTTCTTTATCTGTTTCTCACAAAGTCTTTATAGTGATTCTATTTGCTTTTTTGGTAGCACATGTTGCCAGTTTGCTATTTAGATATATGAAGGAATTGAGAAATAATAGTCATTACATTACCAAGGGCATTTCTCTGTGGGAGAAATAGGGAATCTGGAATGTTATAGCTTTTGTTCCTCTCATTTAAAAAATAAGCCCACAATATGTCTTCAAGTCTCAAATGGGATGAAATAATGTATATACTACACAGTCACAGGACAGACACACAAGGACATACGTGTGTCTGTCTCATTTAAACTACTTGACAAAAAAAAAAAGATATTAGTACAGTATTTTTGACAGACAGTCTGCAGAAGTTGGTTAAGTGGTAAATTGTTGTTGTTGAAAGGAAATCAGATGTGAAATAATGAAAAGAACTTGTAAAACTCTGGACTGAACCCAGGGTGATAGCAAGACATTTAAAGTCTCTAAATCTCAGCTTTTTCATTTATAAAATAGAGTTAGACATCTGTTTTGCAAAAGTAGTATGAGAGTTAAAGGGCAAAGTTCACTATAAGGCTCAGTAGTAATATAGATGATTTTAATAAATGATTTCAGAAAGCAAAACAGTGCAGCTTTAAAAGAATTCCTTGATATTTATGAAATACTTTAATTTCAACCTCCTCAAACCTTGGCTAAAATATCTAGGAAAAAATAATTTTCATGATTCTTATCAAGGCCCATTGCCTAACATCTAAATTCAAATCAAATTTAAAAGTTAAAGGGCATCTTTCTCGTACAAATCATGTTTGATCATATGCTTTTTATTTTAGTGAATTTCTGGGATGAAATCTTTATTTGCTGAGTGATGAAATTACATTTATCCTAGTCTCTTCCTCATGGGACCAAGACTATCTAAGGCCAACAAAGTGATGATAAAAGTTTGGTTTCATCCTGAGCAGATCATCCTTCACCCTCCCACAGTGGTTCCTAGATCTAGTAAAAATAAGCAAGCTGGATGGATTGCAGTGACAGGCATAATACACATAGGTTGGGAAAAGAACTGAAGAGGAAAAGGATATCTTGGATATCAGGCTGAAATATATCATTTTGATTTGATCCTCAGACATGGCAAGGGTAGATTCTCAAATCAAAAAACATCCTGTTCAGACCAGTGCTTAGAAAATATTACCCTGAAGGCTTCATGCCAGAATACATTGGTGTGTCTAGTGTCTAGGATTCTGCAGTGGCTGCTGAACTAACTCAGATGTGATGAGCATCAAGTTAATATCAGTGGTGCAAGCAAAGAAGAGGAAATAGCTATTGTAATGAACAGGAAAAAAAAAAAGATGTGGTTACTAAAGAAAATATGATGTTAACGATACCCCAAGGCAATAAGAGTCCATGGTTAAATAGAGGGCGATACTATTAACTAGAATTAAATAATTTTAAGATTAATTAGTAAAGGATGCAACATCATTTGATGAGGTTTTTCCTAGACAATATATTTAAAAACTACCATTTTCCAACATAAACTGAGCAGCTCATTATCAGTGTTTTGGAACAATTTCAACATAAAAATAAAATTACTAAAATTGATCTGTGAGGGAGGGGAATAGGAGAAATACAAAAAATTAAGATGTATTATGTACATATTACCAAGTGTCTACGATGAATGTAAGCATTATTACTGCAAACATGCTCTTATAGAAATAAAAATTTATAAAACTGATTTCTGGAAAGGGTATATAAAACTCATACGTGAAATGCCACTCTACAAAATTTTTCCAGGCAAGATTATGACTACAACTGCACAAGAATGCACAATGCTTTGAAAATTTTATTAGCTTTTTAATTTGTTTTCTCTTTGATATTCACAAAATTTTGTGTCATATATTTATAAGCTGCTTCTAAACCTATCCATTACTGACACTACAGCATCATTTTGAGTTGAATAAATTTCAGTATTGTTCTTAGCACTCAGTTATGGCTAATTGAGTCAATGTTACCGATCTTTGTGTAATAAATTTTTCTCTTGGTTCCCACAGGACCAACACCTTAGCATGCTAGAATACCATGTACCAGTTACCGCAGGAGGAGTAGCAAATATTTTTGACCTGCTAGAAACCAACAAAGCTGCTTTAAATATCACTAATTTCCTAGTGAGTCAGACTACTCTGGAAGAGGTAAGATGTAAACCATTATCCACGTGCACAACATCACTCATTAATTAGCGTGCATCTTGGTTATTTCCTTTTAATGACATTCAATTTATTTTTAATTGAAGCAATATCTAATCTTATACCTGAAAACTTAGCACAGAGCCTAATTTATTTCTGAAGCATTTTTGAGATATTAAAAAATAGGAAAGGTGTGAACTATTTTTAAATGAAAATATTTTCCCCAGTCTTTAAGATAGCTGAATTCATAAAGTTATAGATATATAAAAGCCACAAAACACTGTTTTCTGCCACAAAATAAATAGTTGTTTATGCTTCTCCCTACCTTCTCCTTGGTAGGTTTCAGAAAGAACATTTCTGTGGATGGGCTTTGTGGGTTAGGATAGTGCAGGAGTGACAAGAGATCTAGGAGACTTTGAGATCTCCAAAGTATATAGAGTTAACACAGCACATGCAGGATTCTTTTCTTTCATTTTTATCTATTCTGATTGCATTTGCATTCAGTAACTGTTTCGGATGTCATCCTTCTTCATCGCTGAACTGTGTTAATTTGATAGATCTCATCCTGAGTAACATAGAGCTCAGGTGGTCATGTCTGCCCTGGGACTGGATATGAAAGGGAGTCCTGGCAGGCCTCTGAGTTGACTTATCATGCTGTATTTTATGGACAGTATTTTATGGGGTTTGGGGGGATTTTAATTGGGACCTAAGACAATTATGCCACTGGCCTCAGAGAAGACTTAGTCTTGAGAATTAGTCTCTGAGTGATCGACCATCAGCATTAGGCCTGGAAAAAACCAGACACTTGATACATAGTTTTGGAATGAATCTATGACCAATGTGCTTAATGGTTTTTAATATAGGAAGAGCTCTATCTATTAAACACCTAGCTAACAGAACATAATGTGGGGTTTCTGTATAAGTTTTATTGTAGTGAGATGTTTTAGTGAGATTAGACAGTGCTTGGGGTAGGCACTTTACATTTGATAAAGACATTGATATAGACCATATGATACAGATATGTAACTATAGATATTCATATACAGCTTTAGATTTAGATTATGACCATAGGTGTCATTAATACTGTCCTAGATTTAGGTACTTTTTTTCAAATCCAATTAAAGATAACCACAAAGATGAGTCCAACTGAGGGTAAATGAATACATGGAGGCATATCTTTGTTTCTTCCTTTGCTATACTGACCCTAATGGCTTTATTTCCCTGAACATATCAGGTTTTCATCAACTTTGCCAAAGATCAAAAGTCCTATGAAAATGCTGACACAAGCAGCCAAGGCTCCACTATCAGTGTGGACTCCCAGGATGACCAGATGGAGTCCTAGTAGCCACTGCAAACTCGATTTCAGCAAATGGCCAATGCATGCCTTTTGAAGATGATATCACTTCTTCAAAATCCCTTCATTTTAAATATTGCAGTGTATGGAAATTTACACTTGTATAGGACTTATGTGTTCTTTTAAATGGAAAGGTTTTTTCCTAAGACTAGACGATGCTATCAGTGCTGAAACAAGCTCCTGTACACTCCACACTGTGAGCATACTCATGTATATGCTGGTGATTCTCAGGCGAAGATGAAAATGCCTCATGATGAAAGTCTTAATTTATTACTTTCAATAAAAAGAGAGCTTTGAAGGTTTGTTATTAGTAGCTGAAAAGTAAGAATGGAGAGGAAATGTAAGATGGGTTGGGATTGGTAGGGTTGGGTGAGCAAAGTAATGTATTTCTACAAAAGAACAGAATGTATGTCATCGTATATAACATGACTTTACTGTGATGGGTTACATGTTAAGGGCCAGGTGTACATTGGCAGTCAGCAGTGAGCATGATGTCTACAAATGGTGTGTGTGTGTGTGTGTGTGTGTGTGTGTGTGTGTGTGCACGCGCCATTTTTAGTACTTGTGAAAACCTAGGACACACGGAAGCCCAAGAAGTACTTTACAGCAGGAATGCATTTAAAAGAGCTCCTTGCCCTGGTGGTAAACAGAACTGAGACCTCTTCCTGCCCTGCCTTGCCAGTAGTAAAGACTGGGCCATTCAAGAAGTCTTTTGCTCCTTGTGTGGAATGGACATGTCAGCTGGCCTGATATAAATGCTGAAAACAGAGCCCACATGCTGCTGGCAGACAACATTTTTTAGGCTCTTACAGAAACCCTCATATTCCAAGTTTCTCCTCAGGAAACGTTTCTAGGGCAGAAAAATGAATATGAAGTTAATTTTCAGCTAATTGCCTAGCTGACCCTGACGCATCCATGAGTACAGAATTTTTAATAATACCAAATTACGTGGCCTTGGAGAAAGTTGCTTTATGATCATTTTGTGTGTGTGTGTGTGTGTGTGTGTGTGTGTGTGTGTGTGTGACTGTGTGTCTGTCCAAGTTGGCCCGCCTTAGCATGAATGTTTCTGTTTTAAAGAACAATAAACTGAAAGTTTAAAAAAAATTCACGATGTCATTTTATTTGTTAAGAAAGAACAAAGAACCTAAAATTCAGTTCTGTGACCCACAAGGTCCAGGGTGGTTCAGCCTTCATTCATTTCTTTGCTATCATCTCCGTCCCTCTCCTCTTGTTCTTTACGGTCTAGCCTTCCTGTCCTTTTTCAGCTTTTCTAGTACTCCAAACTCCTTCCCATGTCAAGACCTCTGTGTGTGCTATTCCCAGACTAGGAATGCTCTCCCCCACTCTTGGTAACCAGATAACAGCTTCCAGAAATGCTACACATTCTTGCAGAAGTTTTACTGCCCTACAGTGGACCCTGAAGTTATGACTGGCCAACTTGAGTTGCAATTGGAGTTTTAATTTTAACTTCT